>PIJE02004819.1:0-22810 GCA_002895965.2 Coryphaenoides rupestris | reverse complement strand
AATCTCATTGAGCGGTTCTCTAGCCCAGCGCCCAGACAGCAGCGGCTAATAGCGCGCGAGATTGACCCGCGGACAGCGAGAGAGTGAGAGAGTGAGAGAGCGAGAGAGTGAGAGAGTGAGAGAGTGAGAGAGTGAGAGAGTGAGAGAGTGAGAGAGCGAGAGAGTGAGAGAGCGAGAGAGTGAGAGAGTGAGAGAGTGAGAGAGCGAGAGAGTGAGAGAGTGAGAGAGCGAGAGAGTGAGAGAGTGAGAGAGCGAGAGAGTGAGAGAGCGAGAGAGCGAGAGAGTGAGAGAGAGTGAGAGAGCGAGAGAGCGAGAGAGCGAGAGAGCGAGCACCCCTGGAAGCGTTCTTGCGTCCACATGACGACGGGAACCGATAGAATGGATCCCGATCGGGCCGATCACTTTCTTTGACCTCCGCCAAAGTAGTTGTCTGTCAAGCCAAGGTGTCCAACCACCCCTCCGGTCCAAGTCAGCTGTCTCCAGGATCTATCGGCCAAATGACAATATGTCTGTCCCGTCTGGGACTCTGTCCTCCTTCAAGACTTCCCTCAAAACCATATCTCTTCAAACTCCAATTCCACATGTTTTCATAGACAGTAGATACTTTATATTTAATGTTCAGTGGTAATCAACCTGATTCTGATTCAGATTCTGATATTGTCTCGTCTTTCATTTCCAACAGTAACTATCTTTTATTCAAAATGATATCCGTGATGAAAATGCGGTTTTATTACGTGATTTTATCGTTGCTGTAAAGTGGCTGAGCAAAATAACAATAATAACGATGATGATTATGATGATGATGACGATGATGACGATTATTGTTACTGTTATTATTATTATTACGACGAAGAAATACTCGACCGACCAGTACGGCTCCTGAAGGGGTTAGACATGAAGCTCATGAACCATTGAAGATAATGATGGTTTGTTGAGACACGGCCCCCGGACCGCTAGCAGGCGCTGAAGGTCTTCTGCTGAAACAAATGGATGAAGAAAGAGCGATGACACCCGGCTCACGGCGCCTCGCGGGACGGACTTATCCCTCCACTTGGAGACGTTCCAACGCTATCACCTGAAAAGCCGGCTCTTAAGCATCCGGTGTCAGCCGCTGCCGCTGGGTTCTGAGAGAGAAAGAGGAAGGTCGCCCGTTCATCCCCTCGAAGGCTGGATCCCTCGAGTCTCCGGTTTTTCTTTTTCTTTTTCTCTTCTTCGGGGAACATTTTCGTCGGCTCTTTTGAGGCGTCGGAGGGCCCTGGGAAAACACTCCCTTTGAGACTCGAATCGTCCAAAACCAATGAGGCTGACTTGCCGGTGCGAAGGCCCTTGTTTGGTAGCCCAGGATCTTCTTGGTCCTGACTCGTCGGATATCTTCGCTTGTAGAATTGTGTTATTAAATCCAATTTTGACTTGTGTGCCAGCAGGCCTGCAATACAGGGAGTAAAAATAAATGAGCACATTCTTTTAAATATGCTAAATTAAAACCACTCTTTCCCAGATAAAGGAAATCAGGAAACAAAAAAACCCCAGAAACATGCTCTGAGGTTCTCCCATCCCACGAGGGGGTTCCTGCGTTCACTCGTCGCCTTTTTCTACTTATTTTTCTCCAACAATAGAAAAACGTTCGCGGTCCCACGTCGCCTCTGCCAAGCCGGGGAGCACACGAGCGCCGCCGCCGCCGCGGACGCCATATTAAAAGAGCGCTAAAGGTTAGCACCCGGGAGGACCGGGGGGGGGGGTCTGAAGAGCTGCCTGATCAGAGGAGAGCTCACTGCTGGGGGGAATGAACCAACCAACCGCTTACACCCGCTGACGACATGTCTGAATGTTGATTGCCGACGATGGCGACGAGGAGAGAATCAAATGAAAGTGAAAGGAGAAATGAGCCGTCTCTGTGTGGATGTCGACGGTCAGCGTTACAGCTGTAGCTCAGGAGGTATAAGAGCGGTTGTCTGTGCAACAGGAAGGTTGCTGGTTCGATCCCCGGGCTCCTCCCCCTCCTCCTAGCTAAGTGTGGAGGTGTCCCTGAGCAAGACACCACCTAACCCTACCTGCTCCTCCTAGCTAAGTGTGGAGGTGTCCCTGAGCAAGACACCACCTAACCCTACCTGCTCCCCCTCCTAGCTAAGTGTGGAGGTGTCCCTGAGCAAGACACCACCTAACCCTACCTGCTCCTGACGTGTTGGTTGTTACCTTGCATGGTCGACACCGCCGTCGGTGTATGAATGGGTGAATGTGAGGCAATTTGGATAAAAGAACTTTATAAATGAAATCCATTTACCATTTGTCGGACGTTGCATGAGAGGAACCGACTGTGTATTTGAACGGCCACATGCTGCGTATTTTAATCTCCTACGTTCATCCGGCCCACCCTCAGCGATGCTTCAGAGAGATGATTCATTGAAGTGTTTACTTAAAGGACTCCTATTACACCACCAGGTGGGAGCGTGATTAGCCATTCCAAGCGGTTTCAAAAAAACCGCTTGGAATGGCCCCACTTGACATCGCAAGTGGGAGCGTTGTCCACCCAGATTGATGGTGGATAGATCCGCCTACCAGTTGCTCCAGTCCCACTGGGTGAATGGATTGTATTCATAAAGCGTTCCAACCGTTTTTTTGAAACCGCTCGGAATGGCCGATCACGTTCCCACCTGGTGGCGCAGTCTATCTCCTTTAAGGCGCGTTTGACCACGGCGACCATTAAAACCATTTTGCTTAAAGCATCACCCGCCGTTTGGCCCGCCGTTCTGCACGACGTCGGCCATCTTGTGTACCGTTTCATACACATGCTCACCTTTGATACGCTCGCACAGTCAATCGGTAAGTCCATTCGCTTTGCTTAAACATGACCTTTAAATGTGTAAGCGTGTCGCTGGCCACAGCTTTTTTCGCCCGGTTGAGTGCAGATCAATAATAACTGAGCTGCGGTTGCTTATTTCTTTTATATTATCCCAAGCGTTCACGTGATCGCCACGGCAACGGGCGAAGGGCATATTTTAAAAACCCGCGCCTCTTTAAATGAATCATTACCGGGGATCAATATAAGTCAACTGTGTGGTATTTTTTTTTCCGTCAGGCGAGCTCACGTCACTCCCTGGATATTAAAACAGCAGAGTTGCACCTCTGGATCTCTACTCTCCCCCCCCCCCCCGCGGCTAATAAACAAGACGGTAACCCAGCGAGGTCAAGGTCGGTGAGGGTCGACGTGGGCCGCCGGGCGTGGGCAACAACCCCAGCACGCGTGCATCCCAGTGCGGAGGAACCGGCCAAATGTGCCTTTCTATTCTGTTCTGTCTATCTATGATCTATCTATCTATCTATCTATCTATCTATCTATCTATCTATCTATCTATCTATCTATCTATCTATCTATCTATCTATCTATCTATCTATCTATCTATCTATCTATCTATCTATCTATCTATCTATCTATCTATCTATCTATCTATCTATCTATCTATCTATCTATCTATCTATCTATCTATCTATCTATCTATCTATCTATCTATCTATCTATCTATCTATCTATCTATCTATCTATCTATCTATCTATCTATCTATCTATCTATCTATCTATCTTTCTATCTATCTATCTATCTATCTATCTATCTATCTATCTATCTATCTATCTATCTATCTATCTATCTATCTATCTATCTATCTATCTATCTATCTATCTATCTATCTATCTATCTATCTATCTATCTATCTATCTATCTATCTATCTATCTATCTATCTATCTATCTATCTATCTATCTATCTATCATCTATCTATCTATCTATCTATCTATCTATCTATCTATCTATCTATCTATCTATCTATCTATCTATCTATCTATCTGTCTATCTATCTATCTATCTATCTATCTATCTATCTATCTATCTATCTATCTATCTATCTATCTATCTATCTATCTATCTATCTATCTATCTATCTATCTATCTATCTATCTATCTATCTATCTATCTATCTATCTATCTATCTATCTATCTATCTATCTATCATCTATCTATCTATCTATCTATCTATCTATCTATCTATCTATCTATCTATCTATCTATCTATCTATCTATCTATCTATCTATCTACATCATCACATGCAGAGCAACGGAAGGATGAAGATCCCGGACACAACCAGTCGACGACAGGTTGCCGTCGACATGCGTTCCATTCCAGATTTTTCCGACGTGTGCCGTGTATCCGTTCCCACGGCCATATTAATTTCACGGTTAATACCCGTGCTCCCAGTACACGAGGACTCATCAGTGAGTACATACATCACCGACGGACGCGTACATCACGACGCGTGGCTCCCGTGTGTTAAGTGAATTACAGAATAGCTTGCTGTACGTGGTCCGTATCTTCTCGGGGGATAATGGTGGTTAGGTTTATTCTCATTATCGCATCGTCACATGAGGAAGAGTGTCCGTATTCCGTATGAATCAACGTGATTATAACTCAACGTGATTATAACTCCGTCGTTTCATAAAGCTCATACATATTTCATTAAACTCATTACACGTTGCTATAAAGCGAGCCTACGATGCACAGGGGGTTGGTATTTATGTGTATGAGTGGAAATTATTTAATTTCATTGATCAGCTATCAGCCCTGACCCGAACCTACAGCAGAATAATACAATTAAATTAAATAATGCAAGTAAAACAATTCACTTACAGCGCCGTTGTATATAATCTATCCACATTAATTGAAAGTCAAGGGTTATTACTACAATGAATAAATATGTAATATAGAAAGAAATGTGAAATGAACTTGAAATTAACGGGGTTTTCTTTTGCTCATTTACTACGTGGAGGCCGGCCTCCGAGCCCAGGGTGGGACCGGGAGAGCTTTCCGGATACACCGGCTTCGGAGAGCGACTTTTCCCGAAATACATCATCGACCCAAACGAATGAAAAGAACCCGACGGACCGTTTCCGAATGCCGTGATCCCCCCGTCGCGTGTTCACCGTTAGCCCGGCTGTTCGTAGGAGGGCGCTCCGAGAGAACTAATTCCCTCTCGGCGACGGTTTTTCCTGCGAGCCGTCCCCTCATTATGCGTGAAGACATCTCTCCTCCCCACCAAGTATAATTAGTATAAGTAACAACATTACTCTCAGAAAGACGTTCGCGGCGTTCATGGTCAACGGGTTCAGTCACGCGGTGAAATCAGAAGGCGAACGCTTGTGGACGTCCCTGTGGGTTAATTATAGTAAATATGTCTGATTTTCTTCCGTCTTTTGTTGCTAAGCACATGAATACAAATGTCTTGAATGCATCACGGCCACATTTACTCTCTGCAGTGTGTTAAAAGAAAAGACTTATTATACGATTCCATTCTATAACAGCCAGCAGCTATCTGCTGAATTATTTCCCGAGAGAGTTATTAATGTAAATGCTCAGACAAAGGTACGGACCAAAACCTTTTCTTTTTGGAGGTGGGGCTTAAATTCCAGATAGTAAAAATTGTTTGTGTCGCACACACACACACACACACACACACACACATGTACGCTTGCATTGAGTGGTCTGGACATCGAAACACTCAATAACATTCACAAGTAGCCGCTCCCACAATGATCCGTTTTTTTTCTGCTATTTTTCACCGACGTCGGAGTTCAATCCCGTGTGGACGCAAAAAATCGTGTTAATGGCGTCCGGAGAGGGTGTGTGTGTGTACGCGTACCGGCAGGGAGAGACCTTGCAGGGCCGAGGTGCAACCTGAGGTGTAACTCATCACTGCGTTGACTAATGGGAAAGCGATCAGAGCGAGATTGGCCGCCGCGCCGCGCAAACCTCGCGGATCGATAGGGTCTGCGGCGTTCCCGGAGCCCTCGGCTGAGGGGGGTATAGGGGGGGGGCAGGGGGGCCCCGGCCAACGCCATCACTCAGGTCGGCTCTGGAATAATCTAGAAGACGATCTGTCTTTCCTCCGTCGCAGAGGGCGGGCGACTCGACTCCCTCCCCTCAGCACCGTCGCCGCCCATCGACTGTAAAAACGATGCAGGTGTCTGTATGTTAGGTGTCTGTATGTTAGGTGTCTGTATGTTAGGTGTCTGTCTGTATGTTAGGTGTCTGTATGTTAGGTGTCTGTATGTTAGGTGTCTGTATGTTAGGTGTCTGTATGTTAGGTGTCTGTATGTTAGGTGTCTGTATGTTAGGTGTCTGTATGTTAGGCGTCTGTATGTTAGGTGTCTGTATGTTAGGCGTCTGTATGTTAGGCGTCTGTATGTTAGGCGTCTGTATGTTAGGTGTCTGTATGTTAGGTGTCTGTATGTTAGGTGTCTGTATGTTAGGTGTCTGTATGTTAGGTGTCTGTATGTTAGGTGTCTGTATGTTAGGTGTCTGTATGTTAGGTGTCTGTATGTTAGGTGTCTGTATGTTAGGCGTCTGTATGTTAGGTGTCTGTATGTTAGGCGTCTGTATGTTAGGCGTCTGTATGTTAGGCGTCTGTATGTTAGGCGTCTGTATGTTAGGCGTCTGTATGTTAGGCGTCTGTATGTTAGGTGTCTGTATGTTAGGTGTCTGTATGTTAGGCGTCTGTATGTTAGGCGTCTGTATGTTAGGTGTCTGTATGTTAGGTGTCTGTATGTTAGGTGTCTGTATGTTAGGTGTCTGTATGTTAGGTGTCTGTATGTTAGGTGTCTGTATGTTAGGTGTCTGTATGTTAGGTGTCTGTATGTTAGGTGTCTGTATGTTAGGTGTCTGTATGTTAGGTGTCTGTATGTTAGGTGTCTGTATGTTAGGTGTCTGTATGTTAGGTGTCTGTATGTTAGGTGTCTGTATGTTAGGTGTCTGTATGTTAGGTGTCTGTATGTTAGGTGTCTGTATGTTAGGTGTCTGTATGTTAGGTGTCTGTATGTTAGGTGTCTGTATGTTAGGTGTCTGTATGTTAGGTGTCTGTATGTTAGGTGTCTGTATGTTAGGTGTCTGTATGTTAGGTGTCTGTATGTTAGGTGTCTGTATGTTAGGTGTCTGTATGTTAGGTGTCTGTATGTTAGGTGTCTGTATGTTAGGCGTCTGTATGTTAGGTGTCTGTATGTTAGGTGTCTGTATGTTAGGTGTCTGTATGTTAGGTGTCTGTATGTTAGGTGTCTGTATGTTAGGTGTCTGTATGTTAGGTGTCTGTATGTTAGGTGTCTGTATGTTAGGTGTCTGTATGTTAGGTGTCTGTATGTTAGGTGTCTGTATGTTAGGTGTCTGTATGTTAGGTGTCTGTATGTTAGGTGTCTGTATGTTAGGTGTCTGTATGTTAGGTGTCTGTATGTTAGGTGTCTGTATGTTAGGTGTCTGTATGTTAGGTGTCTGTATGTTAGGTGTCTGTATGTTAGGTGTCTGTATGTTAGGTGTCTGTATGTTAGGTGTCTGTATGTTAGGTGTCTGTATGTTAGGTGTCTGTCTGTATGTTAGGTGTCTGTATGTTAGGTGTCTGTATGTTAGGTGTCTGTATGTTAGGTGTCTGTATGTTAGGTGTCTGTATGTTAGGCGTCTGTATGTTAGGTGTCTGTATGTTAGGTGTCTGTATGTTAGGTGTCTGTATGTTAGGCGTCTGTATGTTAGGCGTCTGTATGTTAGGTGTCTGTATGTTAGGCGTCTGTATGTTAGGTGTCTGTATGTTAGGTGTCTGTATGTTAGGTGTCTGTATGTATGTTAGGTGTCTGTATGTTAGGTGTCTGTATGTTAGGCGTCTGTATGTTAGGTGTCTGTATGTTAGGTGTCTGTATGTTAGGTGTCTGTATGTTAGGTGTCTGTATGTTAGGCGTCTGTATGTTAGGTGTCTGTATGTTAGGTGTCTGTATGTTAGGTGTCTGTATGTTAGGTGTCTGTATGTTAGGTGTCTGTATGTTAGGTGTCTGTATGTTAGGTGTCTGTATGTTAGGCGTCTGTATGTTAGGTGTCTGTATGTTAGGTGTCTGTATGTTAGGTGTCTGTATGTTAGGCGTCTGTATGTTAGGCGTCTGTATGTTAGGCGTCTGTATGTTAGGTGTCTGTATGTTAGGCGTCTGTATGTTAGGTGTCTGTATGTTAGGCGTCTGTATGTTAGGTGTCTGTATGTTAGGTGTCTGTATGTTAGGTGTCTGTATGTTAGGCGTCTGTATGTTAGGTGTCTGTATGTTAGGTGTCTGTATGTTAGGTGTCTGTATGTTAGGTGTCTGTATGTTAGGTGTCTGTATGTTAGGTGTCTGTATGTTAGGTGTCTGTCTGTATGTTAGGTGTCTGTATGTTAGGTGTCTGTATGTTAGGTGTCTGTATGTTAGGTGTCTGTATGTTAGGTGTCTGTATGTTAGGTGTCTGTATGTTAGGTGTCTGTATGTTAGGTGTCTGTATGTTAGGCGTCTGTATGTTAGGTGTCTGTATGTTAGGCGTCTGTATGTTAGGCGTCTGTATGTTAGGTGTCTGTATGTTAGGTGTCTGTATGTTAGGTGTCTGTATGTTAGGTGTCTGTATGTTAGGTGTCTGTATGTTAGGCGTCTGTATGTTAGGTGTCTGTATGTTAGGTGTCTGTATGTTAGGTGTCTGTATGTTAGGCGTCTGTATGTTAGGCGTCTGTATGTTAGGCGTCTGTATGTTAGGTGTCTGTATGTTAGGTGTCTGTATGTTAGGTGTCTGTATGTTAGGCGTCTGTATGTTAGGTGTCTGTATGTTAGGTGTCTGTATGTTAGGTGTCTGTATGTTAGGTGTCTGTATGTTAGGTGTCTGTATGTTAGGTGTCTGTATGTTAGGTGTCTGTATGTTAGGTGTCTGTATGTTAGGTGTCTGTATGTTAGGTGTCTGTATGTTAGGTGTCTGTATGTTAGGCGTCTGTATGTTAGGCGTCTGTATGTTAGGTGTCTGTATGTTAGGCGTCTGTATGTTAGGTGTCTGTATGTTAGGTGTCTGTATGTTAGGTGTCTGTATGTTAGGTGTCTGTATGTTAGGCGTCTGTATGTTAGGCGTCTGTATGTTAGGCGTCTGTATGTTAGGCGTCTGTATGTTAGGTGTCTGTATGTTAGGTGTCTGTATGTTAGGTGTCTGTATGTTAGGCGTCTGTATGTTAGGTGTCTGTATGTTAGGTGTCTGTATGTTAGGTGTCTGTATGTTAGGTGTCTGTATGTTAGGTGTCTGTATGTCTGTATGTTAGGTGTCTGTATGTTAGGTGTCTGTATGTTAGGTGTCTGTATGTTAGGTGTCTGTATGTTAGGTGTCTGTATGTTAGGTGTCTGTATGTTAGGTGTCTGTATGTTAGGCGTCTGTATGTTAGGTGTCTGTATGTTAGGTGTCTGTATGTTAGGCGTCTGTATGTTAGGTGTCTGTATGTTAGGTGTCTGTATGTTAGGTGTCTGTATGTTAGGTGTCTGTATGTTAGGTGTCTGTATGTTAGGTGTCTGTATGTTAGGCGTCTGTATGTTAGGTGTCTGTATGTTAGGCGTCTGTATGTTAGGTGTCTGTATGTTAGGCGTCTGTATGTTAGGTGTCTGTATGTTAGGCGTCTGTATGTTAGGCGTCTGTATGTTAGGTGTCTGTATGTTAGGCGTCTGTATGTTAGGCGTCTGTATGTTAGGCGTCTGTATGTTAGGCGTCTGTATGTTAGGCGTCTGTATGTTAGGTGTCTGTATGTTAGGTGTCTGTATGTTAGGTGTCTGTATGTTAGGTGTCTGTATGTTAGGTGTCTGTATGTTAGGTGTCTGTATGTTAGGTGTCTGTATGTTAGGTGTCTGTATGTTAGGTGTCTGTATGTTAGGTGTCTGTATGTTAGGTGTCTGTATGTTAGGTGTCTGTATGTTAGGTGTCTGTATGTTAGGTGTCTGTATGTTAGGTGTCTGTATGTTAGGTGTCTGTATGTTAGGTGTCTGTATGTTAGGTGTCTGTATGTTAGGCGTCTGTATGTTAGGCGTCTGTATGTTAGGTGTCTGTATGTTAGGTGTCTGTATGTTAGGTGTCTGTATGTTAGGTGTCTGTATGTTAGGTGTCTGTATGTTAGGTGTCTGTAGGCGTGTAGATCTTGCGTTCACGGAGCCGCGCCGCCGTCCGCTTGACATTTCAGCGACCGGCAACAGAAACAATCGATATTTGGCACCGCGTACGATATATATCGAGGGGCGGGGCTTGAGGGAACACCTCGCAGCAGCCCCTGTGCCCAAAACCCCATTAACCATGAAACACCGAATAAGTCTTTAATGAAATATCATTGTCAACCTGCACCTTTTGCAAACGACATAATATGAAGATGAACCAGACACTGATATCCTCCTCGAATGACGAAGAAAAACGTATCGGCTTTGAATTACGGGAATGAAATCCCTGTTTTTCACTGCTCCCCTTTAGGACGGTTGTGATGGATCACTTAGCAACAGCACCTGCAGACCACCTGAAGGCCGTGAGAGGAACCACTACACGAGCCAGAGAAAGAAGAGAAGGAGGAAAGAGAGAAAGAGAGAGAGAGAGAAAGAGAGAGAGAGAGAGAGAGAGAGGAGAGAGAGAGAGAGAGAGAGAGACAGGAGAGGAGAGAGAGAGAAACAGAGAGAGAGAGAGAGAACAGAGAGAGAGAGGAGAGAGAAGAGAGAGAGAGAGAGAGAGAGAGAAGAGAGAGAGAGAGAGAGAGAGAGAAAGGAGAGAGAGGAAGAAGAGAAAGAGAGAGAGTGAGAGAGAGAGAGTAAGAGAGAGAGAGAGAAGAGAACAGAGAGAGAGAAGAGAGAGAGAGAGAGAGAAGAGGAAGAGAAGAGAGAAGAGAGTGAGAGAGAGACAGGAAGAAGAGGAAGAAGAAGAAGAAGAAGAAGAAGGAGAAGAAGAAGAAGAAGAAGAGAAGAAGAAGAAGGAGGAAGAAAAGAAAAAAACAGCAGAACAGGCCGTGAGAGGAACTACTACACGCCAGTCCCAGTAAACGTGTGCACATTACCACAGGAGAAGTAGCGGCCACGGTTGTGTGTTGAGGAAATCAAGAAAAAATTGGATCAATAATATATTAACAGACGGAAAGTGAACGGTGTAATACAAAGATAATAGAAAAAGCATCAAGTAAAGGTGAGAAAAATGAAAAGGCATAGAAGGCCAACTGAAGGCAAGTATAATTAAGGTATGAAGGTATTAATCTTAAATCTATTAAGTAGCTTGGATTGCTGCTCATGAGTTAACATTCGTGAGAACTTTTGTGTTGTCCTTTGTTGGATGCATTTTGGGAGGAGTTGCACCCGAGAGGCAACAGACTCAGCGCACCGCTCGGCTAGGAGTGGAGCTCCGCCAGAACATTAGGCCCATATTGTGCCCGGGTCTGGTCCACGGGGTTGTGGTCCCGGGCAGGGGGACAGCCTCAAGACATGGAGCACTGGGATTAAGTGGCTGCCATGGAACCAGCTCTCTGGAACAGCGGCGGCGGTAGTGGCGGCGGCGGCGGCGGCGGCGGCGGCGGCGGCGGTCTCGGGGGCCCCGGAGGCGATCGTCGGAAGGATCGAGGAGCCGGTCGTCCCTCCTTTATCTGGCCAAGCGCTGATATTCTCTAATCGAATTTGCCGATTTTTTCTGGTCCCGGTGGCGACAGGCGGCGCTTGCCAGCCGGGGCGGCGAGGTGAGCGGAGCCAGAGTAGCTCGCCGGGGGGGGGGGGGGGGGGGTCTATCCTCAGCCTTTTGTCGCCGTTTCTTAATCAAAAGAATCCACACGCTGTGGATTGAGGAGCTGCAAACGATGAATACGGGTCGAAAAATAAAGTGCTGAATCTCTGCGCGAGGAGAAGTAATCCCAAAACAATTCCTTTCTTTGTGTCGGAGTGACTTTGCGATTTATTTGGAGTAATCCCGTTCACGTAGACACACAAGCATTTTCCCGGGGCACCACAATCATGACACAATCACGACTAAAACCACGGATTCGGTAAGAAATGTGATTTAACTCGTATGCGCGTTCGTTTGCTTATCAAGCTCCAAACGATCCCTCGACAAACGGTTGCATCTTGAATCTAGATTGTTCTCTTGTGTAACCAGGACCTGAGGAGAGGTGACCCCCCGCCGACCCCCCTGCACCACACAACCCAGTGGGTGTCCCCCCCCACAACCCTCCCTGCACCCGTGCACCACATGTCGAGGAGCCACTGGGAGCCAACTCCAAATGTGGCCTTCAGGGTTCTCGGGCTCCAGGTAAGCGTTGTGTTCTCGCGGCCCCGCTGGCTCCTTATTACATATTCATGACTTCACAGCGTTGCCTGCGGGTCGGCTTATTATTATTATTTTATTATTTTTAATTATTTTACATAAAATAGCGGAGAAAACTGGAGGCTGGCGGGAGAACACACTGTGGGTGTCGCCGGTGGCAATCAGCAGCAGCCAATGGAAATCAAGTTGCTTTCGGTATTAAGCGACAGCAAATATCAAACTAAATACTCATCAAACTAAATAATGTGAAATGTTTTTTAACGTCTAAAAACACACAGCTTCCGCGCAAAGCGTTTGATTAAATAGCTAAAGTCATTATTAGAATAATAACAAGAATGACTTGGATTAGTTGGAGCTGCACAAAAAGTCCAAGTGAGCCGAACGAATCCGTCTCTCTCCCGAGAACAAGTGTCCTGAAGCTATTACACCCGCGCAGCATTTATTAAAATGATTACGGGACTTCACTTTTAGTTTCACTGTTAGTTGCAGCTGGCTCTCGGGGAACTGCGACGGAATAACAATGAGCTTCAATAGATAGATCGTCACGGAATTGAACTGTTATGGAATTAGCGCCGAAACAACGTTGAATACAGGGCGGGTCACGGAAAAAGTGTGTCGCGTCTGCACCGCGGAACCAGGCAGCCGTCAATCTGTGAATTATGACGGGACAAACTCAACTGTCGGTTATGTGATCCCGTTCCTGCGAGGAGACGGGAGAACGTTCCTTCACACTGAACACTTCGGTACCTGCCCAGAGAAGAATGAGGTGACGGGTCGGGACCACGAGTAGCTCAGGTAAGTATAAGAACGGTTGCTCTGGCACAGAAGGTTTGCTAGTCTCCGTCCCGGGCTCCCTGAGGGCCACGGCTCGCATCTGTCCCTGAGCACCACCACCTAACCTACCTGCCTCCTCCTAGCGTACAGTGTGAGACGTGTCCCTGAGCAGACACCACCATAACACCTACCTTGCTCCTCCTAGCCTAACGTGTGGAGGTGTTTCCCTGAGCAGACACCCACCAACCTACCTGCTTCCTCTCTAGCAAGTGTTTGAGGTGCCCTGAGCAAGACAACCACCTAACCCTACCTTTGCTCCTCCTAGCTAAGTGGGCGAGGGTCCCTGAGCAAGACACCTACCCTAAACCTCGCTGCTCCTCCTAGGCTAACGTGTTGAGGTGTCCCTGAGCAAGGACACCACCCTACCCTACCTGCTCCTCCAGCTAAGTGTTGGAGGTGCTCCCTAGAGCAACGACACACCCCTACCCTACCTGCTTCTCCCTTAGCCTAAGTGTGGAGGTTGTCCCTGAGCCAAGACACCAACCTAACCCATACCTGCTCCTCCTAGCTAGTGTGGAGCGTGTTCCCTGAGCCAAAGGACACACCACCTAACCTACCTGCTCCTCCTTAGCTAAGTTGTGAGAGGTTGTTCCCTGAGCAAACACCATCCTACCCTACTGCTCCCGCCTCAGCCTAGCTGTGCGAGGGTCCCCTGAGCAAGGACACCACCTAACCCTACCTGGCTCCTGACGTGTTGTTGTTTACCATCTGCATGGATTGAACACCGCCAGTCGGTTTTGTATGAATGGGTGAATGTGAGGCAATACCTGGAAAGCACTTTGGTAAAAAGCGCTTTTTAAAATGTAAATCATTTTTACCAATTTACGGTGGACTTGGTGTTTCTGAATGTCTCACACTAACCCCCCACTCCCCGGGAGACGGCGCGACCTTAACCCCGGCGAACATTTCGAGGCGGACAGGGCCCGAGCTGCAGCAGAGTGAGGGCGGAGAGGATGGCCACGGCGCCTCCGTCGAAATTGGCGCCTCGAGTTTCCCGCCTGCAAGCATCAGGGAGATCCCCAGCGTAACAATAATCACCATCACCATCGTCATCTGCACGCCATCTTCATCGTCTACCGCATATCTGTTTATCACATTCTGTCATTCTATGAAGCAGTATCATGGACGGCTATTTTTTGAGTTGTGACGCTTGAAACTGTCGTTGATGTTGGACCATCTTCGTTCTTTTATCCTTTGTGAGACACTTGGTAATTTGGGCTCTTTGAAAGGGTCGATTATTAAATAAAACATTGACTGGGACTTTAAGGGTTTTTTACAATCAATCACTCTTCATCACCTTCTCATCTTCATCGTTCACAACCACCACCACCATCCTTTCGTTCATCACCACCACCACCTCCTTTTTACCATCCATCGTCACCGACCACCACCAACCTCTCATCGCACCACCACCACCAAACCTTCATCCATCACCACCACACCACACCCCGACCCAATCTTCATCGTACCACCAACACCGACACACCATCCTCATGCGCGCAAATCAGTTCCAACCCAACCACCTCCCCACATCGGCACCAAACCACCAGAACCCGATCTTCATCAGGTTCATCACAACCACCACACCACGACCACTCTGCTCGGTTTAGCGTGGCTGTCCCTAGAGAGCAAGAACATCCAACCCTAAACCCCCACTAACTGCTACCATCTCATCACCTGACGTTCGATTCCGACCCACCCTTGGTTACACTTGCATACCGATCTTCACCAGCACCAAACCACCAGTACCTACCACCATCGTTTCATCTGGCCACGCCCGTCCACCACCGACCACCAACCCTACCATCTTCATCGTCCCACCCACCACCACTCCATCTACAACCCCATCTTCATCAACTTTTCACAATAATTAGATGAAGATGAGAATGAGAAGTATCAGATATCAGGAAACAAAAATAATATTGTATTTGTATGTTGTTGTGTAGTATGATGTGTTTGTTATTGTTTTGATATTGTTGTTGTCTTGTCTGCATGTTGTTTGTTTGTTGTTTGTTGTGTTGCTGTTGTTTGCGTTTTTTATTGTTGTTGTTGTCGCTTTGTTGTATGTGTTTTTTTGCTGTTGTTGTTGAATTGTTGTTATGATTGTGTTGTTGTTGTTGACGTTTTTGTGTGTCTGTTGTTTGTTGTTGTTGTTTTGTTGTGTGCTGTTGTTGTTTGTTGTTGTTGTTGACTGCGCCACCGTCTCCAGCCTGCACTGGTTACAGAAGTCAGCTCACCCCCGCGGTCCCCAGGTGGCGCTTGGGCGTTCGGGTCGTCCGACACACACACATGAGAAACACTGAGAGAGGACTCATTTGGAGAGATGAGGAGGAGAGAGGAAAGGAGAGGAGTGAGAGAGCTGAGAGAGAAGAGACGAGATGAGAGAGAGCAGAGACGAGAGATGGGAGACAGGGGAAGAGAGAGAGGATGGAGATGAGAAGGAAGGGAGAGAGAGGAGAGAGAGGTGAGAGAGAGTGAGGAGCAGAGAGGGAGAGAGAGGGAGGGAGAATGGAGAGAGGGTAGAAGAGAGGAGGTGGGAGCGGAATCGAGGAGAGAGAGAGGGCGGGGAGGGAGGAGAGGGACAGGAGAGGAGGAGAGGGAGGCGAGGAAGACGGGGGGGGAGAGAAGAGGGGGAGAGAGAGGCGTGAGAGAGGAGGGGGAAATAGGAGGAGGGAGGAGAGAGAGAGAGAGAGAGAGATGGGAAGGGGATACTAGTGGGGAGAGGGACAGGGGAGGATGGAGAGAGAACCAAGAGAGAGAAGAGAGAGAGAGAGAGAGAATAAGAGGTTTAGTGCGAGTGTGAGGCGCGGGTACAAACAACATCTCTTTTAGGGTTCCACGCAGCGCTCTGCGCGAGTGTGTCGGCTCCCAGGCAGCAGGCTGCATTATTAATACACCCATCTACCCCCACACCCCAAGACCACGGGCGGGGGGAGAGAGAGAGGGGGAGACAGAGAGAGATGAGGAGGGAGGAGAGACGAAGGAGAGGGGGGAGACAGAGAGAGAGAGAGAGAGAGAGAGGAGAGATGGAGAGGGGAGAGAGAGAGGTGGAGAGGGAGAGAGAGAGTGGAGGGGGGGGAGAAAGAGGGAGGGGCAGAGAGGTGGATGGGGGGATGTAGAGAGAGAGAGAGACGGGAGAGAAGAGAGAGAGAGAGGAGAGAGATAGGAGAGAGAGAGAGGGGGAGAGAGAGAGATGGTGAGAGGGGGGAGAAAGAGGGAGGGACAGAGAGGTGGAGGGGAGAGGGAGAGAGAGGGAGAGATAGGAGAGAGGGGGCGGACACGCGAGGATGGAAGGGGGAGAGAGAGGGAGGGTGGGGGGGTGGGTGGGAGAGAGAGAGGAGAGAGAGATAGGGAGGGAGTGGGAGAGAAGGGAGATGAATGAGGGGAGGGAAAGCCAGAGAGGAAGAGGAGATAGGAGAGAGAGAGAGAGAGAGAGAGAGAGATGAGAGAGATTTGGATAGGGAGGGGGCGGGGGCACCAGGTTAGACTGGCTTGGCGGCCGTGGGCGGCGGCCATGCTGGATGGAGGAAGCAAACAAGGCAGACGTTTTGCTTGTGTATCTGATGCGTCGGCCACGTGGAATGAACCGGAGACGGATGCCAACACTGCTTGCTGGTCTGCTGCTGCTGGGTTCTGCTGGCTAGCACTGGTTCATTGCTGCTGACTTTTATTGTTTCTTTGGACTGTCTGCTGGTCTGCTGCTGACTGGTCCGCTGCTGGGACTGGTCTGCTGCGATGTTCATGCTTCTTGTTGGCCAATCTGTGAGGGTCCGCACGGGGTCGCGTAGACAATTCAATTCACTACAACGGCTATGTGAAACAAAACAAAGTAATCCGTGTGAGTGTTGGAGGAGGAAGAGTTAGTTGTAAGAGGCGAGTGTCCAGGAGGTTAGGATCGCCTCTGGAAACGCCCTCTTTTGATATCGATCGGCTTTAATTAGCAGGATAATTAGCACGTTTTAGATTCTTTCATAGCACTAGCTCTGTCGCCTTATCCTCCTGCGCTTGCGGGCGAACCAAAACCCCTGGGCAGCTGCAGCAAACGGGGGAATCTCAATTCCGTGTTCGTGGATCACAAAAGAAAGCATAGTTAGACACTACTTCGTCCTCGTCGGTTGAATTTGGACTCAAGGATAATACGAGAGTTGTCGATGAGGTATTTAGACGGTCCACACAGAGCGCTCACAGGAGGTGCTCAGGTCGCGAGAAACGAAAAAAGCGACGGGATAATGGTGCAGAGGAAACGTTAGTAACAGAACAATACAGGAATTATTCACACAATATCACAATAATTATCCCCACAAATATCACAAAAAATATTCGAAAACGGGAACGTCAGAATCCACATATTTTGATCTTTTGATTTTTGCGGGGACCAAATCTTGGAGATGCTATTGAGCTATTAGTCTTTCTCCGCACCATCACCATGCATACATTAGTTTCCTTAACGCGTAGAACAATACAAAGCTTTAACCCCAAGATTCCACTGAGGCACGTGACTTTACTAGGACCTGATTGTGAGAATAACCGTGTATCTGAGACCTGAAGTGAGCTTTTCTGCTGGCGAGATGAGAAGCAAAACGCAGAACCTGGCGACTGCCCCTCTGAGGCGGGTGAGATCTATACAAAACTCCCACACGAGTGAGACGCGTCTCCTCACGCTGTCTGCTTGCATTCTCTATCATTCATTCAGTTTTTCATCTTGATATTCTTCCCCCCCGTCCCCCAAACTAAAGGTGGTCGTTTCTTCTGAATTCAGTCTGATACTCTCCGTTTTTAATGACCCGCCTGTTATATTTTATGTTTTAATAATTAGGCTATTTGGTTCGTAATGGCACGAGGGCGTTATTGAATAGATGCAGCTGTGAAACGCAATGACACAAATGGTATGAAGACGCTGCCGTCGTTAAAAAAGCCACGTTGCTTCACTTTGTTTGTCTGTTGTTGTTGTTGTTGTTGTTTGTTGTTGTTGTGTTGTTTGTGTTGTTGTTGTTGTCGCCTCATCACACCACACGTCCTTATCTTGTCTCTATGCTCTCATAAGAAGAAACTTGCTGATTTTGAAAGTGTTACTCTTTGTCGCAATATTTTATAGTGTGTATGTTATTAACAAGACATATATCTAATGTAAAAATTATTTTAAAATATTGTTAGGAAAAAATATTATGTCTTCTTCTTTCTTCCTCTCAAGTTTTATTCTCATTATTATTTGCAGCTCTGGTCTCTTTCTATTATGTGAAATGTATTTAGCAGTGAGCAGTCAAACTGACTACAAACTTGACTTTTTAAAGTTGAACTATCAGTCGGGGTTCCTCGATTGGAGCCTTCTTGGGGCACGGAATTCTCGTGAGCAGAAAGAAACAAATGTTTGATGAAGCGAACGTGAGGTAGTTTAAGAGGCCGATCAAAGGGATCACGGGCAGAACTGCCGCTTGGCAAAGAATACTCTGAATAAATGTTGTGAAAGTGAAGCTGATGTCCGTTGAATCGCTCACTTTCCCGCTTGGACAATCAAACAAGGTTTTGATTTGCGCGAGCAATAGAAAGGGAGAAAACACTGTCGGCTTCTCTGAGTCATTCTAAGTCAACACCACGGTCACTATTCCCCCAACACACTTAATTCTGCGAATTATTATCGAACCTTGTTGTTTCGGGTTCTGAAAAAGCCGAAAAGTGTACTTTATTCATCCACACGTCCTTTGAAATGAATGAAAAGTTAATCGGAAAATTACAATTTGGCCCGCAAATCTGGAGGTTCAGGACTTCCGTATTTTACCCAAAAAATGGCTTTTCAATTTGTATATTGAAGGATACTGCTCAGTTCTGACCAGTCTGAGTGTCTAGTGGTGCTAGAGATTTAAAATTGAACACCTTGAACACCAACAGACACAATTAGAGCAAAAGTAATGTGACTTCTAAAAGCAGAAGTGAACCCCCTGACGCCCTCGCCTGGAAAAAACCAAATATTGGCTCCCCCGAGAGATAGTTTAGCTCCCTGGAGAATGTGTGAAGTTGGAACAGGAGAAGCCGGGTGGCGTGCTGTGATGTGTTAAGTGTGTGTGTGTTAGTGTTGTGTGTGTGTTAGTGTGTGTGTTTGTTCAAGTGTGTGTGTTGTTAGGGTGTGTTGTGTCGTTAAAGTGGTGTAGTGTGTGTTAAAGTGTGTTAAGGTGCCGGCGTGGTCTGTGTGTTTGAAATGTGTGTGTAGGTCCATGTGTGTGTGGTTAGTTGTTGTAGTAATATGTCCTCTCAATTGTGTTGTGGTGTGTGTGTGTGTTGTGTGTTGTTGTCTTTAAGTGTGGTTGTTGTGTTAGGTGTGTTGTGTTAAAACTGTGTAATGTGGATGTTCTGTGCACAGAATGTAAGCCTTCGCCACCGGGACAGAAAAAATCGGGCAAATTGCGATTAGAGCATATCAGCGCTTGGCCAGATAATTAAAGAGGGACGAACGGCTCCTCGATCCCTTCATCCGCACACTCGCCTCCGGCCCCCTGAGACAGCCCGCCTGTGGTTGTGTTTAGTGTGTAGTGTATAAAGTGTGTGTGTGTACTAAGTCGCGTGCTCCTCGTGGCCCTTGCCGCCGGGCTGCCTGCTGTGTGTGTGTTAGTGTCGTGGGTGTGGTTAGTTTACTACCGCCGCCCCCCGCTTTCCAGGAGGCTGGTTCCATGGCAGCCCATTTAATCCCTCAGTGCTTCCGTTGCTTGGAGGCCGTCCCCTGTTTTGTGCTGGTGTCCCTTGCATGGCCGTGACCACATAGCGCCCGTTGGGAGCTAGCCCTGTGTGTTTAGGTGTGCGTGTGTAAATTCGTGTCGTGTACGAGTATTGATGCGCCTAATGTTCTGGACGGATGGTCGTGACTTCCGAGCTGTGTCGCCCGAGTGCTGCGTGTGTCTGTGTGTGTGTGCGTGTTGCCTCTTCTGCGTGGCTGCAACGTGTGTGTGTGTGTGTTACGCGTCGCGCGAGAGATTGCGAGTGCGCGAGTGACTAATTATGTGGTTTGCAAAATGTAGAGTGGGAGCGAGCGAGCTAAAAGTCACGAATGTAATTAGCGATGAGGCAGCAATCCAAGATGTGCGTGATCTTATATAGATTTAAGTGATGCTGATGGAGATTACAAATTCTTATGTACTCTAATTAATACTTGCCTTCATGTTGGCCGTCTATGCCTTTTCATTTTTCTCACCTTACTTGATGCCTTTTTCTATTACTTTGTAATACACCGTTCACTTCATCGTCTGTAAGGTTAGAGTTGATTCTCGAGTGATTTGTGTGTCTTGTGTGGGTTGTGATGTTCCTGCTATAGCGAGCTACGTAGTATTCCTGAAAAATTGGTGTGGTTCCTGTGTGTTGGTTTGTGGCTACTTCTCCGTCGTCCGGTTAATTTCTGCACAACTCTTTACTAGGGACTGGCGTTGAGTGCGTTCTCCTCACGGCCTTCATGGCTGCGTCTTGGCAGTGCTGTTGCCTAATGTGTATCCATCACAACAGGACCTAAAGGGAGCAGTGATAAAATAGGAAATTTCTATTCCCGTAATTCAAAGCCGATGCGTTTATTTTTCTCTTCAGCTTCCAAAGGCAGGATATCAGCTCTGGTTCATCTTCATATTATGTCGTGTCAAAGGGCAGGATTTACATACGATATCTTCATATAAAGACTTTTATTTCGGTGTTCATTGGTAACTGGGTGGTTTGTGTTTAAATTCATAGTGTCGTGTCTGCGTGGAGTGTGTTCGCGTGTCGAGTGTGGCTCTCTGTGGTGTGCGCTGCTCGTTCTGCCAATGTGTTGCGATATATATCGCTTACGGCTAAATTTCGTGTGTGTGTGTGTGTGTGTGGCTCGCGTAAAGTATAGCTTCTGTGTGTCCTACTGGGTCGTATTGGGGGCGAAGGGCCGTCTTGTCTCGACCGTTGCCTGCCTGAAGTGTCAGCGAGTGCGGCTGGACCCGCGCACGGCGCGGAAGCATTCCTTAATGTGGCCGCAGAGAGCTGACAAGATGAATAAATTCATAGTCAAACGTCCTGATTAAGATTTTCAGACAGCGACGGGGGCCGCCTGAAGTCTGGCGCAAACTCTATTATCAAGCCACAAAGTTCAGCTTCCTGCTCGTTCCTCGCGCTGAACCATACAGACGGGTCGCTGTGCCCTAACATACAGACACCCGCACGTCTCACCGTGTCATTAATAGATCATTATGAAATGATTTCATCATGGCAATCATTAAGGGAAGTGATTAATTCAAAAAATGTGATCACTCTGCTAACGCATACTGGAGGCCAAATCGTCGAGCGTGTTCCGGGCTAACGATCATGCACGCAACAAAACCCCCGAAGGCAGAGGCAAGAGCGGCACTGACTCGGATCCGCACGGCAATGTGGGAGAAAAGCACAAGAAACGCCCGAATACAGCCAACTCCGGTGTCTTTCTGCAGCTGTCCGGGTAGTCGGCTCCACCGGACACCAACTGAGATAACATACAGACTATAAACACTTTTTGGGGTCATGCCGAGCGGAATGAAACCAATTTAATCGACATTACGAGGGACGCGCGGAACAATAGATACGAGAGACGCGCTGATCCTGCAAGCGTTACTTTTTTTTAATTATTCATTTCAGCGTCGCCGAATGCTGTTGTGGGACTTTATCCTGCAAATCCTACCCAATACCAGACACCACCGCAACCAATAAGGGAAATGGCTGGTAACATTCACAACGGCGGGGCGGTTTCAAAATTTTTAGACCCCAAAGTGGAACACAATGACCTTCCACCCTGTATTCGTGACAGCATTACAGAACACCTAGTATATCCAGTCACACATAGAGTAGATAACCGCTTGTGTATTACAGCAAGAACCTCTGACCCAGCAGGTCCTACTGTGTACTCTTAATACAGAGCAGAACCTCGGTTGATCGGTCTACTGGTTGTTAAGATCACAAGACTGCTGATTCAGTCCTGACTTGTTACAACAGACAACCTCCATCAAGCACATCTCGAGTACCACTACTGTGCGTGATAGATCTACTCACCAAAGCCACAGGAACCTGCTTGATGGTCCTCCCCTTACGTGTGTTAGCAACAAAACTCCTCTGAGACAACGCAGACGATCCCGGTATCCTTACTGTGCTTTACAACAGAACCTCGCTTGATATCCGGGTCTCCTACTGTGTTTAACAGATACGGGACCTAACTGATCTCGGTTCCCTACTGTGTACTTAACAACAGAACCTCTGGTCAGTCCTACTGTGTATACAGCAGACACCTCTGATCCAGCAGTACCTACTGTGCTTACAACAGAAAACCTTCTTGATCCGGTTCCTACTGCTGATATACCAGTACAGAACCTCAATCTTGATCAAGTGCCTACTGTTGTCATACAGACAGAACCTCTGTATCGGTGCTTCCTACTGTGTTTACAGTGCAGAACCTCTGATCCTGTGGTCATTCCTTTACATAGTTAGACTGTTCTACAACAGAACCTCTGAATCAGTGCTCTACTGTCGTTACTCGAACAGAACCTTGCCTGATCGGTCCTACTTGTGTATACAGCGCAGCACCTCCTTGAATCACTCACAGCCGTCTACTGTGTTACAGCAGGAACCTACTGATCAGTCCTACTGTGTTTACAACAGAACCTCTGAATCAGTTCCTACTGTGTTAACAACAGAACCTACCTCTGAATCACGTACACATTCCATACACTGTGTTACCAGACAGAACCCCTTGATCCAAGTCCTACTTGTGATACCTACAGCACTCAACCATCTGAATCAACGGAGCATCCCGACAGTACTGTCGTTACACCAGCAAGCCTTCCTGATCCAGTCCCTCACTGTCTGATTACAGGCAGCAACCTGAG
>PIJE02004817.1:7460-22817 GCA_002895965.2 Coryphaenoides rupestris | reverse complement strand
TGCCTTACTTTCCATGCGATGTTATGGTGTGTGTGTGTGTGTGTGTGTTGTTGTGTGTGTGTGTGTGTGTGTGTGTGTGTGTGTTGTGTGTGTGTGTGTGTGTGTGTGTGTGTGTGGTGTATGTGTGTGTGTGTCTGTTATTGGTTTGGGTTTGTTTGTGTGTGTGTGTGTGTGTGTGTGTGTGTGTGTGGGTATTGCTATGGGTGTATGTGTGTGTATGTTATTGCTACGGGTTTGTGTGTGTGTGTGTTATTGCTATGGGTTTGTGTGAGTGTGTTCTGTGTGTGTTGTGTGTGTGTGTGTGTGTTTAGCTGGGTTAGCAGTAGCAGGTGTGTGTGTGTGTGTGTGTGTGTGTGTGTGTGTGTGTGTGTTAACTGGTGTACGCCGCATCTATTGTGTGAACGGTGCAGCAGTGTATCAGCCCGCCGTGCATGTGCGTGCCTCCCTTCCAGCCTGCTGTACCACGCCATCGACTCCAACCGTGAGAACATGGGCCCCATCTACAACTATCGCGTGGAGATCTCCATCTTCTTCATCATCTACATCATCATCATCGCCTTCTTCATGATGAACATCTTCGTGGGCTTCGTCATCGTCACCTTCCAGGAGCAGGGCGAGAAGGAGTACAAGAACTGTGAGCTGGACAAGAACCAGGTAGGAAGGGAGACGCAAAAGAATGCTTTTTCAAATGTTCCTGTCTAAAATAGTATTGAGTCCAAAAAAGTCCACTACATTCACATTCATGTTCTTTGTTTCTGCTTCTGGGGTGGCAGTAGCTCAGGGGGTAAGAGCGGGTTTGGCGACAGGAATGTTGCTGGTCCTCCTAGCTAAGTGTTGAGGTGTCCCTGAGCAAGACACCACCTAATCCTAACTGCTCCTGACGTGTTGGTTGTTACCTTGCATGTTTGAATGGATGAATGTTAGGCAATACTGTAAAGCGCTTTGGATGAAAGCTATATAAATGCAATCCATTTACCATTCTTTCTGGGACGCAAAAAACAATTCAATGTTTAATAAAGGTATTGATCGTAGGTCCAATAAGGATCCAGCATTATTGGAGATCCTCATCAGATAAAGCCGTGAAGCAGCTAAGCTGAGTGACTTTTGCTACGAGCTTCTTGAGAAAGTAGACCCCAAGTCGATTCATTGACTTCATTGCTTAACAAAGTCATCCCTCTTGTTACCGTGTCTCCCGCCTCACGCTGCCAATCATCCGTGCTGTTGAATTTGAATTTGAACGGACGGTAGTTTGCTCTGAATGTCGATCATTCCTGGAGTCTTACAGTATATTCGGTTTCCGTTACAACACTGAGAGCAACACAAGAAAGCGGTTTCATTATTGCGAGCACAAAAGTACTTTCCTCAGTATGTAATGCTGTAGCGTGTAATGTAATGTAACAAGTTGCTTTTAAAAGTAACTTTACCCAACACTGGTTATGTATTTCTCTGTCTCTCTCTCTCTCTCTCCAGCGCCAGTGTGTGGAGTATGCTCTGAACCTCAGAGCCGCACCCTAATCACCGACTAGTACAACTATCACAAGCATTCCACACTCACTCACACACTCTCATATAACACTTAGTAGACTCAACCGCGGTACACATACTCCACACCTCACTGAGCCCGGCAGACCTCATGTTGTAACCACTCCTTTTGAGAGAATGTACACCCACCCCAATACCCCGCCACCGGCACCTTTCCTCAGTATGTAATGCTGTAGCGTGTAATGTAATGTAACAAGTTGCTTTTAAAAGTAACTTTACCCAACACTGGTTATGTATTTCTCTGTCTCTCTCTCTCTCTCTCCAGCGCCAGTGTGTGGAGTATGCTCTGAAGGCCCGCCCCCTGCGCCGTTACATCCCCAAGAATGCATACCAGTACAAGTTCTGGTACGTTGTCAACTCAACGGGCTTCGAGTACGTCATGTTCGTGCTGATCGTCCTCAACACCCTCTGCCTGGCCATCCAGGTGAGTGGGCTCCCAGAGACCGGGGCCGAGCTGCACCGATGTTAGGCTGCACACTAGCATGTCTTTGCAATTTGTGTGGATTTAGTCTCTATAGCACAAATTTTTACTATTTATTACTATTACTTTACTTTTTCTCTCTGTCACACACACACACACACACACACACACACACACACACACACACACACACACACACACACACTCTCTCTCTCACACACACACACACACACACTCTCTCACTTTCACACACACACACACACACACACACACACACACACACACACACACACACTGTAGGGATGAAGCATTTGAGCATTATAACCTTAATGTTCGTCCCACTTCTTTGTCCTTTGGGGTTAGAACATATGTCTTTTTTTTTATAGATATAAAGACATAATATGATGAAAAAAAATACATAGGTAAAAGATTATGATGATGATGATGATGTTGATTTATATTCCAAGCTCTTCGTCGAAATAAAAAGTGCCAGGTGAACTGTACACAACTGTGTTTCTTGTCACCTGCAGCACTATGAGCAGTCTGCCATGTCAGCTCTGCCATGACATCCTCAAACATGGTGTTCACCGGGTGTTCACCGCCGAGATGATGCTGAAGCTCATCGCCTTCAAACCCAGGGTACCACCTCTCCTCTCCTCCCTACTCCTCATCTCTTTGAGTCTCTCCTCTCCTTTCTGTTCTCTTGTCCCTAATTCATACCAAAACCGGCACCTCAGTGTGCATCAGCGCCGCGTCGGACGCTCTGCACACACACTGCCTGGTGAGCCGACGCTCCGGTTCACACCAGCTCTGTGAAGTGAAATTTACATTTACATTTAGGGCATTTGGCAGACGCTTTTATCCAAAGCGACTTACAAAGAGTACATTTGTTGAAGCAGACAGCAATATATCGCTGTGGTACATAAAGATAGGAATAGAGGAGGTTTCGAGCATTCATAGTTGCAAGGCAATTAGAACTTCATAATAGAACTTTAGAATTTCATAATTGCTAGGTTGTCTGCATAATAGCTGGGATAAGAGCAGACTTGCCATTCTGAGCACATTACCAATGTGGTTCCAGTTTCCATGGAACTGGAAAAAAAACAGCTCACGTACTAAGAAAATGTCAGCTTTAAACCCAGGCCCATAAATGCACCCAATGGGATGAGCTCGGGTAGGGCGGGGCTTAGAGTTTAGTGAAAATACTCCATCTAAATCCATCCAAATGTGTTGGAAATGGTTGAACAAGGAAATGCAAGAGTAGAGACAATCTGTTTGAATGAGGTCAAGTCGAGTCTTTTATTAAATAATGGAAGTGAAGACTTCCATGTTCTGTTTTGGTGTGATTTTTGGGGTTATCTCTCCTCTCCTCCCTCTCCTTGACTCCTCTCACCCGGTCTGTCCACTCCTCTTTGATTCCATTCACTTCTCTCCATTCCTCCTCCTCCTGTTCCCTTCTCTCCTCACCTTTCTTTCATCTCCTCTCCCTTTATCTCCCCTCCTCTCCTCTCCGCTCCCCCCTCTCCCCTCTCTTAAGCTCCTACTCCATGTAATTCTCCTCTCATGCCCTCTTCTCTAACCTTACACCCAACCCCTTGTCTCTCCCACAACCCCTCTCCCCTATCTCATCCCCCGTGACCCCCTGACCTCTCTTTATCTTTCTTTACCTTCATAACCCCCCCCCCCCCCCCATCCCCCTCCACCGTTACCATGCACACCGCTTTCCTCCTGGTTCCCCCTCTCTCTCCTGGCTGTGTGTGTGTTGCTGCGGGGACCAGGGATACGTGGGCGACGCCTGGAACGTCTTTGACGCTTTGGTGGTGATCGGGAGCGTAGTCGATATCATCCTCAGTCAGGGTAGACCCTCGTAGACACCACCCCTCCCCGCCTCCTCTGTCTCCTCCACCTCCACCGACAGCCACTTTCTCTTTTTCCTTTCCTTCTCTCCTTCGTGTCTTCCACCCTTGTTTGCTTCCTCCATTTCTCTGGACCGCTCCTCTGACGTTCGTCACTTTGCAGTATGTTGTTTCTCGAGGTATGCTTTTATACACGGGGTCATTCCCTCGACATCATAGGCTTTGGTTCACACACAACTCTCATGTGTGTTAAAGCTAGGGATACACTCATATTATGTATCCATCACGATCACATCGGCCGATGCCAGTCGAAATATCGATAAGTATCAGTAGATGGTGTGATAATGTGGATATCCTAACATAATATAAATATATATTAGATTTAATATGAATATATCGACACAGGACAGAAATGTCATATTGTACATTCCTAATAGTACAATTATGACTTCCTCATTTTCGGTCCAAGAAAAATTGTACAGCCTGTGCCTTTTCTATCTTTGGGGCTAAGCTACACGTTTATGCTTTCACACTACACTTAACCCCGGGTTAAGGATGCATTTAACCCCGCATTTAACCCCGGGCTAAGCAGCATTTCACACTTGCATTTTTGAAAGAGGGTTAACACCGCTTTTAACCCTGGGTTAACAAACCCTGCTATGAAGCAGGGTTAGCACCGATTTTGAAGCGCTATCCCCGAAATGCAGGGGCCAAGAACACTAGTGTGAAATGATTGTGGGGTTAGAAGGTAACAGCGATATCAACGACTATCCATCCAATCACAGACCGCAACCTCACCTCATTTACATATTAATCACACGCGCATCTGTGAAGGCGATCTTGAAATTAATTTAAATTAATTTCTCTGTACTTCGGTGCTGTCCGGGTAGGAATAGTGATATAATTCTCGGTTATTGGTAATAAAAGGTGGATTAACTAGCCAGCTAGCTAATTAAGTGACCCTGAAAAATTATGCGAAACAAACTGGATTAGAGGAATGTCTAGTTAGTAAGTGTCAGTTGTGTTTAGAAGCATTGAGTGTGTGTAATCTAATCATATTCTTAAGTGGAAGGTACGAACAGTCATACCAGGATAATGTCTTGAAGATGGATAGTGGTGTAAACAAAGGTCACGTGCTGGGCCGGTCCAATCATTTTCGATAACCCAGTAAATATTCAAATGAGAACGTTAACCCGGGGGTCTACAAGCTTAGTGTGAAATCCTGAACACTGAATTCCCGGGGTCAATTGTTAACCCAGGGTTAAAGAAAACTAGTGTGAAACGTGAGATAAATTAACCCAGGGCTATTATAACCCAGGGTTGAAGTTAATCCTGGGTTAACATATTCAAGTGTGAAAAGCCTAATTGTGTACATTTCTATAGTGTACAGTATAGTACTATACACCTTTGAGTCAAAGTCTATGATGGCCAACGGTATCCAAGTGCTGAGTCAGTGGGGGATAATATCCCAATGTTAGAACTTTAATATTGTTGTGTTGTAACAATGGTTGTTACAACACAAGAAACATTGTTATTTTCCTCTCACGCTGAAGCTGTTTATTTCTCTCTTGCTTCTCTTTCACATTCCATCGGCTTTTCGTGTCTTCTGTGTATGTGTGTGTCTCTCTCTCTCTCTCTGTCTGTCTCTCTCTCTCTCTGTCTGTCTCTCTGTCTTGTGTTCTCTGGGCTGGCGTGTGCAGCACTATTTCGTCGATGCATGGAACACGTTTGACGCCTTAATTGTTGTGGGTAGCGTGGTCGATATTGCCATCACTGAGATCAATGTGAGTAATAGTGTAACACACACACACACACACACACACACACACACACACACACACACACACACACACACACACACACACACACACACACACACACCCTGTCCTCTGTCTTTGCCCTGCAGTGACTTTGGTGAGGGCTGCGTTCAAGGTCACGGTTAAGGTCATGTAAGGTCAAAGTTTGATTTGTTTGTATTTTCCCCTCAATGCTTAATTTGCAAAACCGCATTCCGTATGATGACTAAGATCCAAAACGCGATTTAAATGATAAGCTAAATAACAAATCGACCTCATCCAATGTTCAGGAAATCTGATGTTTTGCAACTCAAAGTCGTTAACCTCCTGGTTAACGACATAACTGGAAGTTCCTCACATCATGGTCGGTGTGTTTTGTGCGAGGCTAACCAATAGAAGCTGCAATGCGACTCCTCTCGTGTCAACCATTGGCTCCGTGTGTGTGTGTGCACCAGTCATCACAAAACTATGTGTAGCTTTGGAAGTAGGCTACAGTACTGGAAACACACACACACGCACTGGCACACACACACACACACACACACACACACCACATGCTGGTGTGGGTCATTGAAGTAAAAAAAATGCATGTTGTGCTTTAGTTTAAGGTTAGTTTAGAGGCAGGATGAGGCTGTATCTACTGTAACTGTAGCTACTGTCAGCCTGCACACCTATTCAAATCATAATGTGACATTTGTTGGGGTCTGTACCGAACAAACAGGTGTTTTTCTACATCTGGAGACAGTGGCGTAGCATAGTGACGACGGGCCCCAGTGCAGCAATTACTTATGATTCTATTTTGTTATGTCTGTCTTTAGTTATGCCTCTGTATGGAGAAAAACATTTGTAGGTCAGGGGCATCTCTGCAGCACTACAGTACTTACACTACTGTTATAAATTAATATTTACACAATTTACCCCCAAATTCTCGATGAATTGTTCAGCCCTACACCACAGACTGTAATGCAGAGCTCGTTCATCATTCCATGGCTTGTATCGCACAGAGACGGTGCTGTCTGTGAGACTGTGCTGTTGCTTCTGCATGAAGGGCTATCTATGTCTGATGATCTGTGACTTGACTTGACCGTGTAACCTGCTACGTTCAAGAAGGATGTACAATATTTGCATTTTACGGCAAACCGTGCAAAGGAACGCCATTCGCTTTATTGAGGACGGACGTTCGCCGTGTTAAAGATGTGCACCTGGTGAAAAGATGTGCACTCAGTTTAACCCGAGGCTTTTGGTTTCAAGTCGGCGGCCATTCCTGTCGTCAAGGTGATAGTGGAACCAGGGGTAAGAAAAGCCCCTCCCCTTATATGCACCAACTCCGCCCATTTTTGTTGTTCGTCCGAAAGTCGAGAGGTTTTTTGTTTTTTTGTTGTCATGGTTTGTTGCTTGTTGTTTGTGTCAAAGGACTGAGATGTTTTTTTCTTCCCCTCGATAAATATAAAACGGTTTGATGGAATTGTGAGGGGTTCTTGAATGCTTGTGTTTCACCCACGGTTTCCACAGTTGAACGGACCTCGTCCACATATCTGGATGTACATGGCATGACCCAGCAGAATGGATGTGTGTGTCCGTGGCACCATGCCTGAATGTTCCTGTAGAACACACACACAGGCTTTCATGGAGTATATACGTATACAGGTGCATCTCAATACATTTGAATATCCTGGAAAAGTTCATTTATTTATTCAGTAATTCAATTCAAGTGAAACTCATATATTATATAGATTCATTACACACAGTTAAATATTTCAAGCCTTTATTTCTTTTGATTTAGCTGATTATGGCTTAGAGCTAATGAAGACCCAAAATTCAGTATCTCAGAAAATTTGAATATTACATAAGACCAATATAAAAAAAAAAAGGATTTTTATTACAGAAATGTCAGCCTTCTGAAAAGTATGTTCATGTATATGCACTCAATACTTGGTCGGGCCTCCTTTTGCATTAATTACTGGATCAATGCGGAATGGCATGGAGGCGATCAGCCTGTTGCACTGCTGAGGTGTTATGGATGCCCAGGTCAGATGCTTCTGACGTTGTCTCTGGTTCAGGAGTGGCTTGACACGACAGTTGTAGCCCGTGTCCTGGATGCGTCTGTGCGTGGTGGCTCTTGACGCACTGACTCCAGCCTCAGTCCACTCCTTGTGAAGCTCCCCCAAATTCTTGAACGGTTATCCCTGTTGCTCGTGCACTTTTTCCTTCCACTCAACTTTCTATGAATATGCTTGGATACAGCACTCTGTGAACAGCCAGCTTCTTTAGCAATGACCTTTTGTGGCTTACCCTCCTTGTGTCAATGACTTCTGGACAACTGTCAAGTCAGCAGTCTTCCCCATGATTGTGTAGCCTACTGAATCAGACTGAGAGACCATTTAAAGGTTCAGGAAACCTTTGCAGGTGTTTTGAGCTAATTAGCTGATTTGAGTGTGACACCATGAGTCTACAATATTACATTTTTTCACAATATTCAAATTTTCTAAGATACTGAATTTTGGGTTTTCATTAGCTTGTAAGCCATAATCATCAAATAAAATAAATAATGGCATGAAATATTTCACTTTGTGTGTAATGAATAAGATATGAGTTTCACTTTTTGAATTTAATTACTGAAATAAATTAACTTTTCCACGATATTCTAATTTATTGAGATGCACCTGTATGTGTGTGTTCTGGATGTCAGGGGGGTACAAAGTGGTATAATAGGTTGTGTTGAGGCCACTGTGGACGGTATTAGTTTCTCTATGCTAGCATGGGTCTTTTATTTTGTGTTTTACTTTATTGTTTTGCTGTGGAGTAATTGGCAGACTTTGGTTTTGCAGAATAAAAGATTCTGTGAGTCTGTGCAACAGTTTCACCGCAGCACAGCAGCGGTGAAGCCTTGACCCTTCTTCTGTCCACAACAGAAAAAAAAATTTCCCTAACATTTTTGACTCAAATATCAGGCTGCCAAAAATCCCATGACGCCTCACATAGGAGCTATGCGAATGCGTCACCCTGGGAAACTAGCACCGTCTCCATAGGGCTTCTTCCATTATGACTATAGGCTTTTTACAGGGCATTCTCCACATTCATTCTGGGGACCTGGGGCCAAATGTATAAACCATACGTCCTGGTACGCATCTCTCACACCGCTGCTTACCATGCAAGTTTCCCCAATGTGTAAAAATCCACGACCGGTTAGAAGGATGTGTACGTTCTTTCGGGATGATTGCGATGCATGAGGAAAACGTACATGCGGTTTTGGAACTCTATTTTTTTTGTGTGTCTACATAAAACTAAATAGACCGTTTTCTTTTTTACATCTGGCCCCTGGTGAGCCACACCAGCCATACTCCATAGCATGCTGTATATTTTCATCCTCTCACTGAACATAGGATCCATTTTAGTGTGTGTGTGTGTGTGTGTGCTTGTGTGTGTGCGTGTGTGAGTGTGCATGACATTGTTTTGTACCGTGGGACAGACATATCGGAACAATATACATGTTTATAACGTACGTAACGGGCTAGCAAACTACACACAAAAAACCCACTGCTACCAAATATATATTTTTGTAATTGACTGGGTAACATTAACACCAGTAACCAAATCTACCTTTATATAGTAGATGAGTGACTTAACACGAGACGTAGCTGAATTGAAGTACATCACGGAAGGGGATGAGATAGACACCTCTGCGTCACTGTCTGGATAGCAGCCCGTTTCTCCTGTCTCTGGCCTGTTCCCCGGTAGTCACATGGTGCACCTGTGTTCCAGAACCAGGACAGCGCACGCATCTCCATCACCTTCTTCCGCCTGTTCCGTGTGATGCGATTGGTCAAGCTGTTGAGCAGGGGGGAGGGGATCAGAACGCTGCTGTGGACGTTCATCAAGTCCTTTCAGGTGCGCTGTGAGTGAGTGAGTGAGTGAGTGAGTGTCCACCCAGTCAGGATGAGTGGGGTGAAAACCATTCACCCATCGGGTGGGAGAATGTAGAGAAAAGCGGGAAAGATCATTAAGTGGTCGTTAAAGTGTGGGTGAACCTTTTTTCTGAATTAGTGTTTTATATTTTTGACAAAATGGGACAAGATTACGATGATGAAGATTGAAACCATACTAACGTGATTCTGGGTTCACTGGCACTTTAAGAAAGATCCAAAGTTGCTATGTTTTATTGGTAACATGTGTGTATTCATTTTAGATTCAATTATGATTGTCATTCTTTATCCATGATTTTGGGTGGAGGAGGATATTTTTGGAACACTTTTTGACATTCCTCATTACAACACACTCAGTGCTCTGCACAAGCACATATAGAGGCACATCTCTGCACAGGTTCGCCCTCAACAAGCTAGCCGCCACGAGGTTTTGTTGTTCTCATTTGGATGTAGAATATAAATACTGACTCTTCCCCATCATCCAGGCTCTGCCCTACGTTGCCCTGCTCATTGCCATGCTGTTCTTCATCTACGCCGTCATCGGAATGCAGGTAGTATTATTTAACCCCGTGGATGACCTCGGTGCAGGTGAAACTTTGTACATATTTACAAATCACAAATATTCATATCAGTGTTAAAGATGTGCATAGGCATCTTTAACTCTGCGTTTACACTTCCTTCCTAACCGTATGAGAAAGAGACGAGGAAACGCTATGGTTGACTATGGTTGCTATGACATCCAGGAGAGCATCCAGGAGAGGCTGGCCACCACAAAACTCGTGGCAGCAATAGTAACTGTAAATATAATCAAATCAAAAATAAAATCTCTTCAAGCGACAGTTTTCTTCAATAGAACATCTCGGGAAACGGGAAACAAGGCGTAACTCCACCCCATGCAGCTCCAGGCCCCAGAAATGCTAACATAGTAGGACTGCCGGATCGTTCTATAACTGAATAGTTACGGCCATGCTAGCGTCCGTGAAGATCAGTCTGTTGAATTGATGGTTGGGGAACGTTTGTCCTCCTTTGGTGTCTTTCAGGTCTTTGGTAAAATAGCCATGGTGGACGGAGCACAGATCAACCGGAACAACAACTTCCAGACCTTTCCACAAGCTGTCCTGATGCTCTTCAGGTAGCTGTCGTATGGCCGTCTGTCTCTGTGTTGCCACAAACCGTGTTTTCTGTCATTTGCTTCATACGTTTTTACTTAATTGGCAGACACAATCCAAATCAATTTGCAGGTGAGGTTTCGAGAACAATTGAAAAGCATACGATCAATATGAGCTGCTACACCTAGCACTACTTTTAAAATAACTCCTTATGATTATCATGTTTTTACAGTGTGGTAAGGGTGCTATATACTGTAAATAAACTTTGCCTTGCCTTACAGAAAAAAGTGCTAAATTTATATATATATTTTTTGCATAATTTTATTTAACCCAGGTAATGACTCATTGAGATTTAAAGTATCGTTAGGATTGATGTGTTGGTGCTCCAGGTTGACTGTGGTCGTGGCTGCTCCCCAGGTGTGCGACAGGCGAGGCCTGGCAGGAGATTATGCTGGCCCTGCCTGCCCGGCAAGAAGTGTGACGCTGAGTCGGACTACAACCTCGGGGAGGACAAGAGCTGTGGCAGCAACTTCGCCATCATCTACTTCATCAGCTTCTACATGCTCTGTGCCTTCCTGGTGATGTCTTGAGCGCCACACACACACACACACACACAGATTAGAGATTACATTATTCTAGATTAGATGAATTCAGATGACAGTAATTTATACTATTGTGGCAGACGGCCACTGAGGGGCAGAAGGACGAGTGTGGATGACAGTCGGGGGAGCCGCAATTCCCCATTCGGCCCCCGAAGGGAGCCGAGGAGACCAGGAATTGGGGAGAGGCAATCAGCCTTATTGGGGTTGGCTGCGCCTCGTTGGAAGAACTCGGCGGCAGCCAATCAAAGGCCTGGCTGCAGACAATAAATAGGAGAGGACCTGGGTGGTGTAGACGGTCGAGAGAGTGGAGGAGAGTGAGGTGGAAGAGGAAGAGGAAGAGGAAGAGGAAGAGGAAGAGGAAGAGGAAGAGGAAGAGAAGAAGGAGGAAGGACGAGGACCAAGACCCTGTGTGGGTGAGTTCGAGAGCGACAGGCGTGGCTGTGTGCCCGACCTAAGGACTGTCTGTTGTGTACCGACCCTTGCCTGCCTGACGACCCTCCCGCCTGCCTTGCCCTGGACCCCCTGAGACCACTTGTGTGATACCCCCTATTTCTGGACTATGACCACGATTGGAATAACGGACCTGGCACGATAAGAACCCTGCACTTTCCCTTCCCCTTTGTAGTAAATAAAGCCTGTTTGTCATTGAAAGTTGGTGTGGAACGTTGAATTATTATCTTCAGTCGTGTGCACACTCAACAATATAGGGGAGTGTGCCACGTATGGTGGAGAATGCGGGCAAGCAATACTGACTGAAAATACTAAGTCACCCACACCTAGATCCACCGCATAGGAAAAAAAGAAAATGGACCCCCTAGAGGAGCTCTAACATTTTTGTACAGTGGGGTCCGGACATGGACCCCCCTGAAAGCCATCGCTCTCCAGGAGGAGGCCTCCGTGGCCGGGGACGAGGTGAAGCAGCTCAGCCAAGAGCTGCAGCGGGAGAAGGAGAAGGTGGGCCAGGTGGAGGCTATGATAAAGGAGCTGGGGGCCATGCAGGCTACAACCCAGAGGAGGTACCAGGAGCTGGAGGCCATGCAGCTCAAGGTGAGGGAGCAGCTGGAGGGCCAGATCGGTCAGCTGCTGCTGGAGCGGCGGGAGCACGAGGCCACCCTGGAGGCCGCAGGCCAGCGAGAGAAGCAGGCCCGGCGGCAGACCAAAGTGCTCCAGGCCCAGCTGACGGCAGAGCAGGCCCAGCTGACGGCGGTCCAGGCCCAGCTGGTGGCTGAGCAAGCCCAGCGAGAGGAGAAGGCCACAGAGCTCCAGGCCCAGCTGGTGGCTGAACAGGCCCAGCTGGCGGCTACGCAGGCTGGACTGCTGCAGGAGCGGCGGGAGCACCAGGCCACCCTGGAGGCCGCAGCCCAGCAAGAGCAGCAGGCCCTGGAGCAGGCCCAAGAACTCCAGGACCAGCTGAAGGCCGCAGCCCAGCAGGAGGAGCAGGCCCGGAATGAGGCCAAAGGGCTCCAGGACTAGCTGGGGGCCCAGCTGAAGGCCGCAGCCCAGCAGGAGGAGCAGACCCGAAAGGAGGCCAAAGAGCTCCAGGCCCAGCTGAAGGCCGCAGCCCAGCAGGAGGAGCAGACCCGAAAGGAGGCCAAAGAGCTCCAGGCCCAGCTGAAGGCCCAGCTGAAGGCCGCAGCCCAGCTGACGGCGGAGCAGGCCAAAGAGCTCCAGGCCCAGCTGACGGCCGCCAGCCAAAGAGAGCAGCAGGCCAAAGAGCTCCAGGCCCAGCGGAGGGCCGCCGGCCAGCGAGAGCAGCAGGCCCTGGAGCAGGCCAAAGAGCTCCAGGCCCAGCTGACGGCGGAGCAGGCCCAGCTGACGGCTGAGCAGGCACAGTGGATAGTCGCCGGCCAGCGAGAGCAGCAGGCCCTGGAGCAGGCCAAAGAGCTCCAGGCCCAGCTGACGGCCGCCGGCCAAAGAGAGCAGCAGGCCCTGGAGCAGGCTGAAGAGCTCCAGGCCCAGCTGAGGGCCGCAGGCCCAGCTGAAGGCGTCGCAGCAGCGGATGACCTGGGAGGCATTGCAGCAGCAGAGGACGATACGGGCGGCGGCGCAGCAGCAGCAGACGACCCGGGCGGCGGCGGCGCAGCAGCAGACGACCCGGGCGGCGGCGGCGCAGCAGCAGACGACCCGGGTGGCGGCGCAGGGGCGGCGCGCAGCAGGACGACCCGGGGGAGGCGCGCAGCAGACGATCCGGGGGACGGCGCAGCAGACGATCCGGGGGACGGCGCAGGAGAGGGACCGGGGGCCGGCGCAGGAGAGGGACCGAGAGAAGGCGCCACAGAGCGGGCCATCCGAGGAGGAGACCAACCGGCGAGGGGAGATACGCCCCAGGGGGCAGGGAGGGGGCCGACCTGGGGGACAGGGTCACCCTGGGCCCCGCCGCCGACGTGGCCCCACTGGCGAAGCCCCAGGCGTCAGGAGAGACGCCTGGAGGGGCTGGGCCGCCCCTCCCTCCTGGTCGGAGCTGAGGGGGAGGGTATGTGGCAGACGGCCACTGAGGGACAGAAGGACGAGTGTGGACGACAGTCGGGGGAGTGGAGGAGAGTGAAGAGGAAGAGGAAGAGGAAGAGGAAGAGGAAGAGGAAGAGAAAGAGGGGGGGAGAGGAAGAGGAGAAGGCGAGGACGAAGACCAAGACCCTGTGTGGGTGAGTTCGAGAGCGACAGGAGTGGCTGTGTGCCCGACCTAAGGACTGTCTGAGAACCCGTGTTGTGTACCGACCCTTGCCTGCCTGACGACCCTCCCGCCTGCCTTGCCCTGGACCCCCTGAGACCACTTCCCGGTGTGATACCCCCTATTTCTGGACTACGACCACGATTGGAATAACGGACCTGGCACGATAAGAACCCTGCACTTTCCCTTCCCCTTTGTAGTAAATAAAGCCTGTTTGTCATTGAAAGTTGGTGTGGAACGTTGATTTATTATCTTCAGTCGTGTGCACACTCAACAATATAGGGGAGTGTGCCACACTATATTAAATTAGTTTATACTAGATTAGTAGATACTAGATTACTAGATTATTGAATATAAAGATATAATTGGATTACATTTCATTATATTATATTAGATCTATGTGTATGTGTGCAACTAGAATAGATTAATTCTGATTAAATGCATTTATACTAGATTAGATTATAATTATTTGAATTAGATTAGTTTACGATTTGATTAGATTAATTCTGATAAAATCATATTCAATTATATAAGATTACTTTTATTTAAGACAAATATAATTAGATTACATTAAATTAGATCAGATTATTATGTAGAATCATACTATTTTATACTACATTTGATTAGGATATATTCAATTGGATTATACTAGATTATGCTCTACATTACAACTAAATTACATTACATGATAAATCCTTGGAGTAATTTTAGGATTCACAGGATTCTATATTACAGTATAGTATGATACCTAACAACAAGTCAAAGAGAAAGTGGATTAAGAATATATTTTTTGTCGGTCAGATCATCAACCTGTTTGTCGCCGTCATCATGGACAACTTCGACTACCTGACCCGGGATTGGTCCATTCTGGGGCCACATCACCTGGACGAGTTTAAGAGGATCTGGTCGGAATACGACCCTGAAGCCAAGTACGTCCACACACAATCAGTGTGTTCCTCTGCTTGGAGATATGATCAATGTTGATCTTATTTGAACTTCTTGTGAAGATCTGAGCTGTAATTCTGTCACTTGTAATACATGTATACAACGCTAGATGGAATGGAACATTCCATGAACATTTTAGGTCCACGCATAATAAAATGAACTCATATTAGACTGTATTAAATACAATTTCTCAATCATACTATTTTATACTAGATTTGATTAGAATATAATCAATTGGATTTGGACATTTAATTGGATTAGATTACAATATACTAGATTATGATAGTGTACATTACAACTACTACAACTACATTACAACTACTGTTCTCTCTCCCCAGGGGTCGGATCAAACACCTGGACGTGGTGACCCTGCTGAGGAGGATTCAGCCTCCTCTGGGGTTTGGGAAGCTGTGTCCCCACCGGGTGGCGTGCAAGGTGGGTGGTGGCGTTGGACTCCAGGAACACCGCTCTGGTACAGATGATACCATAAGATAA
>PIJE02004816.1:10000-22826 GCA_002895965.2 Coryphaenoides rupestris | reverse complement strand
GCCCTGATTAGTGTGTGTGTGTGTGTGTGTGTCTGTGTGTGTCTATGCATGAGCGTGTACAGCTGTGTGTGTGTGTGTGTGTGTGTGCGTGCTTGAGAGAGAACTTGTGTGTTTGTGTGTGTGTGCATGACAGAGAATGTGTGTGTGTGTGTGTGTGTTTGTGTGCATGCATGAGAGAAGATGTGTGTGTGTGTGTGTGTGTGTGCGCACTGCAAGAGAAAATGTGTGTTTCTGTGTGCTGTGTGTGTGTTGGTGTGTGTGCGTGTGTGTGTGTGTGTGTGTCTGTCTGTTCTTTTCTCCTGGATCAATACGTTCCAAATATACTTTTCCGGTCAAAGTTACAGGATGCTGCCAATGCATTTTCTTTTTTTTCTTCTTTTTTTTTGTTGGACAAAGTTCAGAGAGCTGAGTTGGCCGCCCTCCGTAACCTTGGTAACCTGCCCTGGCGCATCAGATTGAAATTTTAATCACAAGAGAGCCCCAGTCTTTGGTATGTATCTATTATTGCGGATAGAAATGAGCTGTCACACTGGAGTAAAAGGGGGCGTGTGCGCGTCGTGTGATCTTCTTCTCTGTATGCGTATGCCCCTTAGGCCACACCCCCTCCTCCTCCTTGCCTCCTCCTCCTCCCTCCTCCTCCTCCTCTCCTCCTCCTCGTCCTCCCCCTCCTCCTACTCAGGGAAATGAATCAGACGACCTGTCAAACTACCCCTTCAGTATCTGCTGTGTGTTCCCCACAGCTGTTAGCTATCTGATCCATCCTGCTCATTACCAAGGCTGCCAATTCATCCTCTCGTTCTTATAAATAAACAATCTCTTCTTTCATAAATGGCAAAGACTAAAGACTTGGATGGGGGGAGGGGGGGGCAGGCCCTTCAGGCCAGGCCGGGCTGCCAAGGTCAGAGGGAGAGAGAGGTTCTGCTGCAGTCTGGTGCAGGCTGTACAAGAGGGCCTGCTGCCACCTCCACACACTCGTTATCATACACAAACACACTTATTACCATCCTTGAAGTGGTGTGTGTGTACTGTGTGTGTGTGTGTGTGTGTGTGTGTGTGTGTGTGTGTGTGTGTGCGCAAGACTATGTGAATATGTGTGTCTTTGTACTGTACTCTATACAGCTGCAGTGTGAATTGTGAATGAATACAGTGTGTGTGTGTGTGTGTGTGTGAATAGAATAGAATAGAATGCCAAAACAGTTTGGGATGATTGAAGTGAAATATTATTGGACATGACATTAAGAATATTGCACATGATGATGAGAGGAGATGAGCGGTAGTGTTATAGATGGTTATTATAGACAACATGATAATAATAATAATATAGCACATGATAGAGTATTGGCACATGATGTTAATAATGTTAGTAATATACTGAATACTATTGCGTTCTCTCCTTCAACAAATGTACTCTTTGTAAGTCGCTTTGGATAAAAGCGTCTGCCAAATGCCCTAAATGTAATGTAAATGATAATCTAATATGTTAAATAATATGATATGTATTGAAACTCAATCCAGTTGACAGGGGGGGGGTTTGAGCAGCGGTAATATTTGACTGCATTATTATTGTTGCTGAATGTATCCATTGTCTTGTTAGGGCGGGATCGTCTTATAGGCGAGGAGTGAGCGATAATGCTGCATGTGTGCATGTCGTTGCCACGTTGTAGTGTGTGTAGCACGTGCTCATGCATGTGTGTGTGTGTGTGTGTCTGCTAGCCAAATACCCCTAGATACATTTGTGTATTTGTGTATGTGTGTGTGTGTTGTGTGTGTGTGTGTGTGTGTGTGCAGATGTGTGTGTGTGTGAGTGTGTGTGTGTGTGTGTTACCTATAATTGTAAATAAATACCATCCATCTTTTTTCGTACCCTCCATCTCCTCACCGGCCCCGAAACAGAAATAAATGTGTTGTCTCTCCAACACGTCGGACATCTTGGTGGTCCGTCTCTATGCGGGCCTCCTAGCCCTTTGCCGGGGGCCGCAGCTTCGAGCCGGCCAGCTAATCAGGAGTTATGGGTCCGGCCGGGGGAACCTCTGTTGGACCATCAGCTGGCGCAGGTTGAGCCAATATGGTTGTAATTGATGGAGGGGCATACGCAAGATGTTTACCCCCCCCCACCCCCAGACAACACTCTCCGTTAACCCCTTCAGGTCCCACACACGGTGAGGTGGAGATCCGTGGGTCCTGGGTTTCTTAGTCGGGTGTTTCGAACCCCGTGCACCGTATGGAAGCATGTATAAGATAAGATCGAACTTTATTCATCCCGAAGGAAATACTTCAAGTCAGGCATGGGATGTAAGTATAACTGAGAGTGAAATGTGTCCTCTGTCCAGGTTACAAAAAAGCATCTCCTTAAGAAGGAATCCTATCCGCGGTAACCTGAAGGACCATATAGATGTTATTTGGGTTTAGCTGTTACAGCATTTTCCAAACTGTGGGGAGTTTGAGCTGGATTGTCAGTGCTGTCACAGCGTCACAGACGGGGGGAGATTTATTGTTATTTAAGCAGAATAATATATATATTCTGACACGTGGTTATTCTTTTTAGCGGTCGGTCGGTGGGTGGGGCGAGAGGTTGGTGGTGTGTGTGGGTATTGGTGGTATTTCAGATACAGTAGCACGTCATCTATTTTCCAATTTTTTTTTTGCCGATCTCAGCATGGGGTTCGAGGGAGGAGGGCCTGGGCTAAGTTTAGCCGCGGAGCCAGAGGTGAGCGTGGCACAACAGCGGCAGCAGCGGCCAATTAGAATTAGTCCTCCTAAATGAGAGCATTAGTGAAGACGCCATCAGCAGAGAGAGAGAGAGAGAGAGAGAGAGAGAGAGAGAGAGACTGGGCCAGGTGGCAGCGGCGGCGCCGGTGGCGGCGAACTGGGACTCCAACATTTTTTTTCCCACTCTTTTTAGATCCCCCTCCCAGAAACAAACGAGAAATAGGATGAGGCGCGACCCACTTCGTCAAGAGCCACTTAGCGGCTAACCTATAACGTTTGACCTAATTCATTCAGTCGCCCGCGTATGTGTTAAGCAAAGACGACATCATCCTCCTCATCATCATCATCATCCTCATCATCATCATCATCCTTCATCATCATTGCGGCCCCTTGCGCACAAGTTCATCCTCGAGTTTGGCACGTTAGTATTTTTTTAGCTCTGCTGCTAGCGAGCAGAGTACTCTACGGTACAACGGTAACTAGAAATGCACTTCACATCACGGCCGCTATAAATTCTGCTTTAATCGGAAAGGGAATCAAAACGATGGAGATATCTTAACAATGTATATAATGTATAGTGTGTATCGTGTTGCCGTTCAACACTGTAGCCTATATATATAGCATCAGATACTCATGGTAAATGGATCGCATTTGTATCGAGCTTTTATCCAAAGCACTTTACAGTATTGCCTCACATTCACCCATTCATACACCGACGGCGGTGCCAACCATGCAAGGTCACGTCAGGAGCAGTTAGGGTTAGGTGGTGTCTTGCTCAGGGACACCTCCTCGACACTTAGCTAGGAGGTGGAGGAGCCCGGGGATCGAACCAGCGACCTTCCTGTTGCCAGACAACCACTCTTATTACCTCCTGAGCGACTGCTGCCCCGACTCATAATGAATCAATTAGACAGCGATTACAGCGACGACTTGACATTCTCACGGCGTCAACACAGTGAGTGATAATAAAGCAACCTCAATGTATTCCCGGGACAGTAATCTGTCTCTGGCCCGCAGGTAGTCTCGATAGAAAAGTATACAATAGATATAATATAATAATATAGTACAATAGAACAGAACAATTAAACACGTTCATCGGCGGTGGACGCGTGCCGAGGGGGGGTCGGCGATTCGCCTCCGCCGGACCGCCGAACAGTCAATCATTCAAAGCATTCATTAAATTACAGAACAGATCTCCCTCGACCTTCGGCGGCGCGCGGATAGTTTCACGATATCCGCGGCTTTACGAGCGTGTGAACACCGGCGTTCGTTCACTTCATAAACGAGAAGCAAGTTCGACCCAGCTGCTCTCAGTATGTTTTTTTCGGAGAGAGAGCGGAACGGAATTAATTTTCCTCGAGCCGCGCGCCTTCCGAGAACTGCATTTTTTAATATAGCGGTTAATATATTTCACAGGATATTTCTCTCCCTGCGTGGTTTATGAGAACCCAAAGACGACGTCAACGCTGGAGTTTATCTGGATTCCTTAATGCGCCGAAATACAAATAATACCCGAGATGTCACTCAAGGAGAAGCAGACAGAAAAACCCGAACGTTGGAGAGAGAGAGAGTTTTTCGAAGTTTCATTTCGAATGTTCCGGTAAAAAGTTTCGTCTTTTAGCGTCACGTGTCGTGCTGGAAATAATCAGCAAGCCAACCCCACCCGTCCAAATGCCTCATTAACCCCCCCCCCCCCCCCCCTCGACTCCCACACCGAACCCTTCTCGACCTCCGTCCTGCCGCTTCTAGTCCACCACCACCACCAGCACCAGCACCAGCACCACCACCACCTCAACAACGTCTACCACCACCCTTCCAGGATGCCCCCATCACCGGCATTCCTCCACCCCACCACCAAGGCCGCCACCACTATCACCACCACCATCATCATGGTGACCTCTGATTCCCATAATGTACTGCTGCCCTACGCACACACACACACACACACACACACACACACACACACACACACACACACACACACACGCACACACACACACACACACACACACAGTCGCGCACTGCCTGGCAGGGAGTTCCTATACGCACGCTCTCGCTCTCCGCACACTTGAGTGCATCGATCGCCCCGGAAAAGAAGGCCGGAATATAAAACTGCCTCGGAGTTTTTATTTATGTGTTTTTATTTATTTATTTATCTCTGTCTTTAGTTTATCGTCGGGCCAAATCGAGTTGGAGGGCTCGATTAATTTGGAGTCGTGATATACAGCAGTCTCCTCCGCACAGAGAGAGAGAGAGAGAGAGAGAGAGAGAGAGAGAGAGAGGAGAGAGAGAGAGAGAAACAGAGAATTTATATGCTCTCTCTCTCTATTTTTCGCTCTCTCTCTCTGTGTCCCAGTTGGTGGGCTTAGGGAATGTCAGAGAATTGTCCGCAACAGAAAAAATCCTCAATCTAATTCACGATTGAATTCAATTGAATTTAGTGTCATTGCATTTAATTTAGTTTCACACTGACTTGTGTTTCACGTGACATGAGTTAGTGCTGTACTATTGTGTGTAAGTGTGTGTATGCTGTGTGTGTGTGTGTGTGTGTGTGTGTGTGTGTGTGTGTGTGTGGTGTGTGTGTGATGTGTGCGTTCTCCTGGCACCCCTGCAGTGGTATTTCGGCTGCAGTATCTCTTATGCCTCTCGTCTCCCTCCTCTCGCGACGCGTTCTGAATGAATGCACATCGTTCCCTATTAGGGATGTTCCACTCAAACACACACACACACACTTGCACATGCACACACTTGCACACGCACGCACACGCACACACACACACACACATCCGACTTATCTCTCTATCTCTCTGGTTCTGTTGGACTTCACACTCTGGTGGTCCGGATCAAGCTCGGGGCCTGTTTTGGAGTGTGTGTGCGTGTGTGAGAGAGAGAGGCTTTGTGTGCGTGTGTGTGTGCGTGTGTTGCTGTGTGTGATGTGTGTTGCCGGTAGTCTAGAAGATGGCGGCTTTGTGTGTGTGTGTGTGTGTGGTGAGAGGAGGGCTTTGGTGTTGGTCTGTCTGTCTGTCTGGTCTGTCTGTTTGCAACGCATGTTTTGTGTTGTGAAATTATGCATGCTGTTTTGCTGCTCTACAAGGTCAACAGTTTGAACCGTGCCACACACACACACACACACAACCACCCACACACACACACACCACACACACACACACACACACACACACACAAACACACACACACACACACAAACACACACACACACACACACACACACACACCACACACACACACACGGATGGATCATCTCCATATTCAATATTGAACATTTCCTCTGCAAATACGCCGTGGATTGCTTCGGCAAAAAAACACGCCCTTCATTCCTCTACACCCCCCCCCCACCACCACAACCACCCCCACCCCCACCCCCCCCAGCCCCCTCACCCCCACCCCCCAGCCCCCCACCACCCCACCCTCCACCGCAGTGACACACGCAGACATGGCATCATCCTCATCGCTCATCACAGACAGACCGAGCGTGGCGAACATGGTGACCATTTCCACACCGCCGCCGGTGCCTACAAACCCAGTCCCCCACCACCCATCCCCCCCACCCATCCACCCCCCCCCTCACACATACACTTTCCATCCCCTCGCGTTCCAGCGCTACACACCAGCTCCTGCCGTGACACACACACACACAACATGCAATGGTGTGCGTGTAGTGTGTATGTGGGTGCCGGGGGGGCAGGGGGTGGGGCAGTAGGTGGGGTGGGAGGGGCAGGGTGGGGAAGTGGGAGGGGCCAGTCGCAGTACGCAGCAGCGGGCGCATCCCACCCGCCCCCTCCCCCCCACACGGCCTCGGGGGGAGCACCGACCAATCACGGGGGCTCATCACTGCGATGGGACGGTGAGGGATGCGAGCGCATCACCGGTACCCGTCGCCAAACCTTAAAAGTCTTTCTTGCCAGTGGTGACTGTGTGTTTGTGTGTGTGTGTGTGCGTGCGTGTGTGTGTGTGTGCAGGTGCATGTGTGTGTGTGTGTGTGCGTGCACATGCGACGGTGTGTGTGTGTGTGTGTGTGTGTGTTGTCCTTAATCTCGTTTCATTTCCGGGAACCAGAATGAGAGGTGTGCTTCAAGGTCAGTGCTCGTCTGGAACCCGCCGCTTCGGAATGCGGCAAATCAGCCGCAACGCTGCGGACCGCCCCCCCCCCCCCCCCCCCCCCCCCCAGCACACACACACGCATTAAATGTTCCATGAATTTAAGCAGCCTTCAGCTGTGACTCCAGCAAGCTATCCCCACCCCCCCACACCACAACAAACACACAAACAAATACGTTTCTCCCGTACCCCCCTCTCTCTTCTCCTAAATTTTCTCTCTCTCTTCTATCCATCTCTCTCTCCTCTCTCTCTCTTTCTCTCTTCTCCTCTCTCTCTCTCTCCTCTCTCTCCTCTCTCTCTCTCTCTCTCTCTCTCTCTCTCTCTCTCTCTCATCTCCTCTCCCTCCTCTCTCTCTCTCTCTTCTCCCTCTCTCTCTCCCTTCTCCTTCTCTCTCCTCCTCACTCTCTCATACCTCTCTCCCCCTATACCTCTCCCTATCCCCTCTCCACCCCCCCCCCACCCCCTCCCCCTCACAAGGCAAGGCACGGTCTGGAATACAAATGGTGGTATACTTTCTAGGGTGCTACCGTAGGGGTGCTACCGTAGGGGTGCTACCTTAAGGGGTGCTACCACAGGGGTGCTACCTTAAGGGGTGCTACCACAGGGGTGCTACCTTAAGGGGTGCTACCGAACGGGTGCTGAGCCCTGAGGAAGGGAAAAAGAGGTGGGTTTGCTAGTATATATACGCACCCTGCAGGGAGAAAATGAAGGCAGGGCGGGGGTGGGGCTGAGGGGAGGGGGGAGGGAGAGAAGGAGGAGGAGGAGGAGGAGGGGGGGGGGGGGGGTTGTGATGGTTGTCAGGCACAGGGGGGGAATAAGGGGGGAAAACAGCAGAGACGGAGGGAAGGGAGTTTGTGAGCGAGAGAGGGAAAAAAAGGGAGATGGAGGGGGAAATGCATGGAATGCATGAGTGGGACTGAGAGAGAGAGAGAGCGAGAGATGGAGAGAGAGAGAGGGGGAGAGGGAGATGGAGATAGAGAGGTACAGAGAAAGAGAGAGAGAGAGCTGGAGAGAGAGGGGGGGAGATGTGAGAAATGTGAGTGAGGAGGAGCACAGGGAGATGCAGGCAGCCAAGCTGTAGCAGCAGACAGGCAGCACTGGGAGTGAGACAGGGAAAGCGTTGCATGCGTTGCAGGCCCGTCCACAACGATGCAGGCCTGACTTCTGCAAACATAATATACCGTGTGAGGGTCTGGTGCATTCTGACCGCCTGGCATCCCTCGCTCCGCCACGACGGACACTCCGGGCGCTGAAAGGCCACGTCTACATTTTTGTAATTTGGCCGACGCTTGTAGCCATGGCGACCCGAAGTGAGGTTCAGAACAAACCAAAGTGTAGAACCGAAATGTCTGCACCACAAACAAACACACAAACAAACAAACAAGCAAACAAATACACAACCGGACACAGAGCGGCCGTCGGGGGAACAGGAAGAGATGGACAAGGTCAGTGGAATTGTTTTTCTGTTTTCCCGCCAAAGGGCAATCGTGTTGGCAATAGTTTTAGTCAACTGGTGGCCCCAAAAAGGGGCGGAGGTTCTCCTCCAGAAGGCCTCCAGCAGTGGGGAGGCCTACTGTGTTCCTGTTGACCGCCATCTTGCCGTTGAGGGCCTTGGTTCTGTAGGGGCCCCTTGAGACCACTCTGGACCCCTCAACACCACTGCACCTTGATTGGCACGTGGTAAAAAGCTTGAGTTTATCTTTTAAAATCTAGAACCAGCTGGCTAGTTGCACTAAATCATACCTGGTGTTATTCCACCGTGTATTTACTATTTAGTCATTCAGCCACTAACAGTGAATTCAGATGCAGGTCATTAAGGAGCAGGTATATGGGTTAGGCGTTGGACGACGTTGTACAAGATCGAAACCAGTGCCCTGTTGGCTCTAAGCCAGACACCCAAACCGCAAGACTTATATCTCGTTGTGGTTCTGCACCTCGGTTCTGGCCGCTGGAGCGTTAACCCACTGGGTGGCCGGTAATGTCCCGTTTCCGGGGTTTTAAGTGCAGTTTTAGCACAGTCGAGTCCACCTCCCCGATGTTAGTACCACATTTACCTGGAGGGAGTTTTTGACTTCTGAGTAAAGAGGTTTTTTTTGGCAACGTATCATATTACATAGTAGGACACTGTGTGTGTGTGTGTGTGTGTGTGTGTGTGTGTGTGTGTGTGTGTGTGTGTGTGTGTGTGTGTGTGATCGCTGATCCATCCAAGTCACAGCTCTTACTGTTTTTGTATTCCATTCCCCTCGCTGCCACACACACACACACACACACACAAACACACACACACATGCGCGCGCACACACACACACACACACACACACACTCATGGAGCCGGGGACACACAGGGGGAGTTTTAAGGGAAGCACATCGTTCTGTCAGGTTTGATTCAGTGTTTGCAACACAAGGCACCGGTAGATCAGGGATGCAGTCAGGACAACAGGCGGTCGGGGGAGGTAGTCACGACAACAGGCGATCAGGAAGGCGGTCAGGCCTGCAGTCCGTTTCTGATCGTGCTCTGGGTCCAGGCCGCAGTGCAGAAGCAACCAGCACGCAGGCACACACACACACACACACACCACACACACACACACATACACACACAGATGCGGCCACACATACCTGCACACACACACACACACACACACAGACACACACACACATGCACATACACACACAGATGCGGGGACACACACACACACACACACACACACACAGATGCAGACACACACACACACACACACACACACACACACACACACACACACACACACACACATTTCTTTTTCAGATTTGGGCCGCTTTCAAATGTGTTCCTACGTCAGATCAGGTCTGAGGTCGTGCAACAGGACCTCGGTCTCAACACTCATAATCCATGCAGCTGTTTATGTCACTCACAGCTTGACAGGACTCACAAGTCTGCGCCGGTGGCAACGGCAGTCACTCTGTGTGAATAAAACGCATTGGAAGACAGTTGCTGTGGAGGTGGTGGAGGGACCAGTGATGTAATCTGTTGCAGTGAAACCGTCCACCATCACCCATCGTCCATCCCTCACCATACACACACACACACACACACACACACACACACACACCTCCGTACAGAAGTAGGAGCCATTGCGCCAAGAAAAGCCGCGATTACAAACTGAGCTCTTTTGCTCACAAATTTGCGGGCGTCCACTGAACATCAACGCATGGAACCATAAACGCTGACTTCAGTGGCCTACGTTTGACGTTTACTTCCTACACGACCTTTGTGTACACGGGGTCGGTTCAGGAGTGAGACTGGTTTCACACTGGAATCCGATCTTGGCCACAGTTAAAAAATTATGCGAACATCGGATCTGGGCGATAGATCCGAATTGAGCATTAAGGCTTGCAGTGTATACGGAGCCAGAGCACAAGACATTTGAGTGTGCGTCCGTGTGTGTGTGTGTGCGTGCGTGTGTGTGCGCGTGCGTGTGTGTGTCCACCCCCTCCCTCCCTCCACGCCACACAGAACCAGCGCGGAACGGAGGCGAACCGGACGAATCGATGCTTTCGAGCACAAACTCCCGTCCTATCCTCCATCCCAGTCTCACCATCGTCCCGGTGGCGCCTGGCTAATTTTAATCCGATTGACCAGATTCTTTCTATCGGCCGGGAAAAAACCACGATTGATCCGAAATGTTAAATATACTTCGCTAAAGTACTGGCTACAGCGCGAGCGTCCGTCGCAGGGGGGGCATGATTTATCGGAGGAGGAGCCGTCGCAGCGGGGCTCTCCGGCCGGCTGGCTGGCTGGCTGGCTGGCTGGCTGGCTGGCTGGCTCGTGTCGCGTCAGCCGGCCGCCGTAACCTTTTAATCGTCTAAAAGGACTCCCTTCACCTCACCTCGCCTCAACCCAACACCACCTCACCCCCACCTCGCCTCTCCTCCTCCTCCTCCTATCATAACATCATCTCTCATCTCTCTGGTACATTTCTGTAATTATCTGCGGATCATTAATCATTAGTATCTCCATAATCATCGAGGAGACGTCGTAACTTCTCCCTTCTCCCCCCCCCCCCCCCCCCCCCCCGACCGGCAGAATCATCGTATACGTCGAGACGCAGAATCGTCTCTTTCTGTTCGGGTTCAGTGTTGGTTCAGTGTTGGGTTTTTTTTTTTGTGTTGTTCGCAAAGCATACGTCTAATTTCAGGGAACACTGACTCCACTGCGGCGGAAGTGTGGAAGTGTTTCCAGGAGTCCCCCTGCTCTCTCTCTCTCTGTCTCTCTCTCTCTCTCTCTCTCTCTCTCTCTCTCTCTCTCTCTCTCTCTCTCTCTCTCTCTCTCTCTCGAGCAGGCGACCCGGGTGTGTGTGTTAACGGATGTGTGTGTCGGGGAGTACGATCGCAAGCTGGGAATTCGGGGCGGGGTGGGATTGAAAGAAAAGGGTGGAGACGAGGAGTAGAAGGAGGCGGAGGAGGAGGAGGAGGAAGAGGTTTGGGCTGCTTTTAATGCAATGCCTTTTGTATAATAAAACTCTGTCGTCGCCACATTGCAAGACAGACACACGGACGCCGAGCACCGCCGGATTATCGGTCGCGTTTAACATTCCTGTCCGACAGCCGAACACCACGATGCGCATTCATAGAGAGGAGAGACTGTTTTTCCGGGTCCTCGTGAGAGATCCAATAGGTCGATGAGGTTAAGCTATAGGAGGGCTATTGACATGGGCTGTCTGTACAAACACCCCCCCCACCCCCCCCCCCACCCACCCCCGACTCACCGCGGAAAACAAATTACAAAACGAATTACAAAACGAATTACAGAACGAATTACAGAAAAAAAGAGGTTCTCAAACCGTGTGCTCTGCAGCCCGTAGCATTAAATGCACATTTGTCACTTCCTGTCCGGTACCAAGGAGGGGATTGACGGGACTTAAATGTTCTATTTAGTGTGTGTGTGTGTGTGTGTGTCTGTGTGTGTGTGTGCGTGTGTGTGTGTGTGTCTGTGTGTGTGTGTTATGTGCACCATCTTGGAACATCGCCCCATAGCGTAATTCAGCGCAAGTCAGTCTGTAGCAAGCCAGAAAATGACGGAGAGATGAAGAGATAAGAGAGAGAGAGAGAGAGAGAGAGAGAGAGAGAGAGAGAGAGAGAGAAAGGGGAGAGAGAGGGGGAGAAAGAGAGGGAGAGAGAAAGAGAGAGAGGGAGACAGTGAGGGGAATGATGGACAGGACCAAGGAGATGACAGCATGGATGTGGGCTTTAGAGAGGACAGGAAGAGGTACTAAATGGACGGAGCAAAAATGGAGGGGTGGCTGGAGAGGGCCCAGAGGAACGAGGCAAGGGGGACACGGGGGGGGGGGGCGGCGGAGAGAGGGATGGAGGGACAGACAATTAGAGAAAGAGACAGAGAGAAGGACAGCCAAATTAGAGCTATGAGGAGGGCAGGGGGGGCTGTGGAATGGAGACCGCCGTCTGTCTGTGTCCTGACAGAAGAAGACAGGCGGAGACAAGACGCATTAGGAGGCGGGAGACAGCGGGAAAGAGAGAGAGCGAGAGAAATTAAGAGAGAGAGAGAGAGAGAGAGAAAGAGACAGGGAGAAGTAATGAGAGATAGAGTCAACAAACACAACTCAATGCAAACAGAACTCTGAAACTTCGAACGTTAAAATAAACTATGGCCGTCAAAAAGAAATGATTCACGTCGATGTGTGTGTGTGTGTGTGTGCACGGGTGTGTGTGTGCGTACGAGTGTGTGTGTGCGTGTGCGTGAATCTGTGTGTGTGATTCGTGTGTGAGACTGTAAGAGACACACACACACACACAACGACTTTTACATTTGTATTTGCATATTCAATGAGCATTCATATCATATAAGTGTATCTGTGATACTTTATAAGAAGTATACTTCCATTTAATCACACCTATAAATAGGATTGAAGGCTTTCACCTCTCCTCAATAGAATGATAATGGAAGAAACTGTGAACAAAAAGAGGGAGATAGAGAGACACAGAGGCCAAGAGAGAGAAG
>PIJE02004815.1:10000-13064 GCA_002895965.2 Coryphaenoides rupestris | reverse complement strand
GAGAGGAGAGAGAGAGAGAGCAGAGGGAGAGGACCAGACAGACATGGGGGAGACAGGGGGGGAGGGACAGAGACGGACAGACAGATTGGGAGACAGGGGGAGACAGGAGCGAACAGAACAGATAATAGAGACAGACAGATTTCGGGGCGAACAGAGACAGAGAAGAGGCAGAGAGAACAAAAGGAAGAAATAGAGATCGAGAGAAAGATGCGTCGTCTTTTGTCAAGTCATGGTTGCTGTCATGCTTTAAAAAAAAAACGCTGCGCGCACTGCAAATGGATGGCGTGATGTGTGTCTCGTTGTGTGTCTCGTTTGTGACACTCCCCACCACCACACACACGCGCACACACACACACACACCACCACACACCACACACACCACACGCACACACACACACACACACACACACACACACACACACACACACACACACACACACACCAGCGACACACACACACCACGATCGACTCAGCAGGAAGAATAAGTTGTGTGTCTGTGTGTTCTGTTGGTATGGTGCATGTGTTGGTGTGTGTCGTGTTGTGTGTGTGTGTTGTGTGTGTGGCGCATCGGTGAGTCGTAAGAGATGAGGAAGCAGTATGCTCATGGGTCCAGGGCAGCAAAAGCAGCCATGTCGGTGTGAAATGTCGACGTGACGAACACGGTGGTCACACACCACACACACACACACACACACACACACCGCACACACACACACACACACACACACACACACAGCGTGCGCGCTGTGGAAAGAATTGCGCAATTTTACGCTCAGGTTTTTTTGTGGCACGCTGTTGTAAAAAAGACAGAGAGATAGAGCGGAAGCCGTCACTGTTGGCCCAACTCATGTCCTCATAGTTAGACAGGGCAGGAGTTGACAGGTGGCGTGTGTGTTGTGTGTGTGTGTGTGCAATTGTCGATCTGTGTGTTGTTTGTAGAGGAGGGCGAGGGGCGGGGGGGGGGGGGTGTTGAGGGGTTGTGCTATTTTACACATCACGCCACTTGACGTCACGGTTGACTTCTGTTGTGTGTGTGTTTGTGTGTTGTGTGTGTGTGTGTGTGTCGTGCGTGTGTGTGTGTGTGTGACTCAGACTGTGGGCAAATGGCCGTGTGTGTGCTGTGTCTCTGACTATTCCCCCCCCCCCGCCCCCCCGCCCCCGAAACAGAACAGGATAGAAGCCCGGATAGATCGGAACTAGAGCAGCAGACATTCGCTACAATCATCATAGAATCAAATGGAATATATAGAACAGAACAGCCCACAACGTCTTTATCCCATAAGACATTCAGGATAGAACTCAACAGGAATATAATAGAACAGGGGGGCATGAGAAACGCGACGGAATATTCCATGAGATATCCCTCCTCACACACACACACACACACACACACACACACACACTTACACTCACGCTTAGTGTGAATATTTATTTAAGTGTGAATGAATGGAAGGGGGGAAAAAAGAAAAAAAGTCTGAACAAACAGTGTGCGAGACAACCACCGCCTTATTTGGATGGACTCCCAGACTCTGCTTAGGTTACTTTGTTGGTCGTTGTGGGTGTCGACCGTGTGTACTGTGTGCGTCGTGTGTGCGTTGTGTGCATGTGTGCGTGTGCGCGTGTGGTGGGTGCGTAGGCGAGAGTGCCGTCTTCACACTTCCAGGCCATGAAGTAGCAGCTCTCGCTATTTCGGACTTCCTCAAACGTGCGCTGGAAGTAACGAACAAGTGTGTGTGTGTGTACTGTGTGTGCAGTGGCCACTGTGTTGTGTGTTGCGTGTGGTGTGTGTAGTGCGTGTGTCTGGTGACGTGCTGAATATGTTTGTAGGTACTTGATAGTTTACATGTTACAGTCTAGGTAATGTCGCGCACACACACACCAACATTTCAAGCACAAACAACACAAAAACAACCACACAAAACAACACATACATTCTGAACTAACTGATGGAACAAAATCCACGAAAAAAAGCTAAAAAACCCAACACAACAAACAAATACAACCAAACAACAAAACAAAAACATAACAGATATAAAATAAACCAAATAACAAAAAAATAAAACACATCGAGAAACACAAACAAAGTGCAATTAAAAATACAGCGTCAACGTGACGTAAGTGGGCGTTTGATGTGTAAAATAGCACAACCCCCTCAACACCCCCCCCCCCCCCCCCCGCCGCCCCTCCTCTACACACACACACCACACACATCACACACACACACACACGCCACCTCAACTCCTGCCCTGTCACTCATTGAGGACATGAGGTTGGCAACAGTGACGGCTTTCCGTCTCTCTGTCTGTTTTTCAAGCAGCGTGCGACAAAAAAACCTGAGCGTAAATTGCGCAATTCTTTCCGACAGCGCGCACGCGTGTGTGTGTGTGTGTGAATTGTGTGTGTTGTGGGTGTGTGTTGTGTGTGTCTGTGTGTCCACTGTGTGGTGTGACACCGTGTTCATCACGTCACAATTTCCACAACCGACAGCTGCGTTTGCGCCTGGAACCCATGAGCATATGCTTCCTCATCTCTTACGACTCACCTAGCGCCCACACACACACACACACACACAACACACACAACACACACAACACCACCTACAAAACCCAACATACCATTTTCTTCCTCTGAGTCGCCTTGTGGGGTGTGGCGTGTGTGTGTGTGGTTGTGTGGTGTGTGTGGTGCCAGTGTGTGTGTGTTTGTGTGGCGTGTGTGTTGTTGTTGTGTGTGTAGTGTGTGTGTGGGTGCCGGTGGGTGTTTGGAGTGTCACAACGGGACACACACACAGACACACACACGCCATCATTGGAGTGGCGCCAACTTTTTTTTTAAACATTACACAACCTTGTACTTAACCACGCCATCTTTCTCTCATCTCATTTCCCTTTCTCTCTCTGTCTCACTTTGTCTCTTTCCAAACTCTGCTTATCTTCTTTCTCGTCTCCCCTGTGTGTCTCCCCTCTCCCATCTCTGTCTCTCTCACCCATCCCCCCTCTCTCTCTCTCTCTTCCGCTTCTCTCTCTCCCTCTCTCTTCTCCCTCTTCCCCCCCCTCTCTCCCGCCTA
>PIJE02004815.1:0-5000 GCA_002895965.2 Coryphaenoides rupestris | reverse complement strand
TCTATTCTAGTTTTACTTACTTTTATTGATATTTATTAGGCACTGATGTTAGCATTTACACCTTATATTAGTCTTTAAGGTTTTCAGTAAAAATGTAAAATTAAATAAAACAAATTCCAAAGCAGCATGAATATTATTCTATTCATCATCATAATCATTGTTGAAATCTCCAAATTCTCCCGATGGCGTCATCATCGACACCACTCGCATAAAATGATCGGTCGACGGCATTTTGTTCGGAACGCTGATTGGCCGACGACATTTTGTTCGGAACGCTGATTGGCCGACGGTATTTTGTTCGGAACGTTGATTGGCCGACGGTATTTTGTTCGGAACGCTCGGTTCCAGACTAATATCTGGAGGTAGAGCCAGAGGCAACCCCCGTGAGATTTAGTTCAGGCTTCGTCAGGCTAAACTAACTTTCAGTTCGCTTTTTTCCTTCAGGGCCTTCAGACGTGCTGACTTTATGTGTGTGTGTGTGTGTGTGTGTGTGTGTGTGCGTGTGTGTGTGTGTGTGTGCGTGTGTGTGTGTGTGTGTTCGCGTGTGTGTGTGTGTGTGTGTGTGTGTGTGTGCCCCACCAGGGACATAGAGCATGGAGCTGGATCTACCCCTGGCCAGCTGAGAGCATGAGAGGGGTGGGGAGGAGGAGGAAGAGAAGGGAGGAGGAGGGAGGAGGAGGAGGAGGGAGGGAGGGAGGAGGAGGGAGGAGGGGAGGAGGGAGGGAGGAGGGAGAGGAGGGGGGAGGAGAGGTTTGGCTTAGGGTGTGGGGTGTGGGGTGGGGTGAGTGAGGGATACTCACAGGGGATTGAAATGGGAGTGTGCTGGGCCCGCTGCCTATTAGAACAACCCTCTCTCTCTCTCTCTCTCTCTCTCTCTCTCTCTCTCTCTCTCTCCCTCCCTCTCTCTCTCTCTCTCTCTTTTTCTCAATTATTTTTTCCAAAACAGAAGAGACTACGGTACTTTGCTGCCTTCCTTTGGAGCCAAGTGCTCTCTGTTTACCTTCTTCGTCTTTATAGGAACTCTTGTTGTCTCGTCTCCTCTCCTCTCTAGTCTCCTCACTCGTCCTCTTCCCTGTTGTTTACCCATGAGCCCGACTTTCCTCCCTCCTCCCCCTCTCTCTCTCTCCCTCTGTCTCTGTCTCTCTCTCTCTCTCTCTCTCTCTCTCTCTCTCTCTCTCTCTCCTCTCTCTCTCTCTCTCTCGCTCTCCTCTCTCTCTCTCTCTCACCTCTAAACTTTTCCATCCCTGCCTGATTCTCTCACCTCTGTCCTCCCAGATTGGGAAGACATTAAGCCAGAGAGAGAGAGAGAGAGAGAGAGAGAGAGGAGAGAGAGAGAGAGAGAAGGGGGGAGGGGGGGAGGGAGAGAAGAGAGGTGGAGAGGGGCTGAGGGCGTCACCTCGGCTGTGGCTGTGTGAAACACACACAGGCAGACAGGTGGTGTTTTACTTTGACTCCCTCCGGGGTGAAAGGGGTCCATGGGCTTCACTCCTCCACCCCCCCCCCCCCCCCCATCTAGATGGAGAGAGAGAGAGAGAGAGAGAGAGAGAGAGAGAGAGAGGGAGAGAGAGAGAGAGCGAGAGAGAGAGAGAGAGAGAGAGAGAGAGAGAGAGAGAGAGAGAGAGAGAGAGGTTTAGGATATTCTTGCTTTAGTCTTCGGCCTTCAAACTGAAGTCCCAAAACTGCTTTTTTCTTTGCCAATTGCCTCCGCGGAGAGACAACAACAACAACAAAAAACTGATTTATTTATCTGTGTTTCCTTATCTATGTGCTGCACAGAGACAGACGGACAGACAACCAACGGACAACCTGACGGACGGACAAACAGAACAGGCGGGAACAAGGAGGGTTGTTTCCAGCCCCACCTGGTGACTGACTGGGCAGGGCAGGGCAAGGAGGGTTGTTTCCAGCCCCACCTGGTGACTGACTGACTGACTGGGCAGGGCAGGGCAGGGCAGGGCAGCGAGGTGACGGAGCTGTTCCCCCAGATGGAGCCGTGAGAGGAGGGTGGAGGAGGGAGGGATGGAGGAGGAGGAGGGAGGGAGGGAGGGAGGAGGGAGCAGACAGGATATTTCCACTTCGCTCACTCTGTGTCCTGCCCTGACGATTATTACCTGTCTGGTAACGGTCCCTGGAGTTTGGGTGTGGGCCCCTGGGCTCCCGGGCTCCAGGCTCAGGGGCCATGCCGTGAGCAAACTCTGCCTCTCTCTCTCTCTCGCCCATGCATACCAGACACACACGCGCGCACACACACACACATACACACATACTGTATATGCATACACACACACACACACACACACACACACACACACGCATATGCACACACACATACATTGCATACACAAAGCACACACACACATAAACACAACATAACACATACATAGGCATACTCAAAAAACACACACACACACACACACACACACACACACACACATACCACACATAGAGATGGACATTCATACAAATATGCATGCTCACACATACACACACGCACACTAAACTGCGAGAGAGAGAGAGAGAGAGAGAGAGAGAGAGAGAGAGAGAGAGAGAGAGAGAGAGAGAGAGAGAACAGACCACACCAGAACTGTCCCAAGCTTCACACTTCAACTTCTTACGTTCCTCTCAGACATTAATAATATTTTATGCGAGTGGATAAACACGCAGGGGTGATAAATATAATGACGGGCAGGGGTGGGGGGGTGGGGTGAATTGAAGGCTGTGTGTGTGTGTGTGTGTGTGCCATTCACCCGTGTGTGTGTGTGTGTGTGTGTGTGCCAGTCACCCGTGTGTGTGTGTGTGTGTTGGACAGAACTTCACAGCAGGACGCCGCCACAGGAGGGCGGGGTCCCTCATACGGACAGCTGTGCAAATCTTTACCACGGACGGAGGTCTCTCTGTGTGTGTGCCTACGTGTGTGTGTGTGCCTGTGTGTGTGTGTGTGTGTGCGTGTGTGTGTGTGCGTGTGTGTGTGTGTGTGTTTAGCGTGTGTGTGACTCAGTGTGTGATGTTATTCAGGTACCAGAAGCAGCACATTTTTCAACGGGTCCTTCTTTCAGCGTTTCATCTCAGGACCCGCCTGACACCGGAGTCCGCGGCTGCCCGCACTAGTGCCTGTCCAAAACCAACAGTAGGGGGTGGAGGGGGGGAGGGGGGGGGGGAGGGGTAGCAGGTCCGGAGGTGTGGAGAGGGGTCGTTAAGGCGGAGCCGGGGGAGGGGACAGCCGGCACCCTCACATCGAATCGGTTGAAGTGGTTCAACTCGTTGGGGTCTGTGTGCCTGGTATGTGTGTGTGTGTGTGTGTGTGTGCGTGCGTGCGTGTGTGTGTGTGTGCGTGCGTGTGTGTGTGTGTGCGCGCGTGCGTGTGTGTGTGGAGCTGCAGGTTGAACATGCAGGTGGATGGATAATGAGAAACAGAGGCAGTGGGGCCGAACTGAGACCCCCGGAGGCTACGAGCGTAGATACAGATTCGTGGAGATTGTAGAATTGATTCTTTTTCTTTTAAACTCCAAGCTTCATGGTCCGCTGGAAACTACTTTGGAAGTTCAGGTTTTACATATGAAGGTATCAAGGCCATTTTAGTTAACATTTGACATTTTACATTTCCATTTTACCCGTCTTCAAATATGCTCAATCATACCAAAATACACGACTCATAATCTCTGTAGTCAACTCTGTACACTGGAAAAAAAGGCCACTCTAAAAATAAGTATATGAATACAAGATGTTTTTTGCTTGTAATAAGATCTAAAATCTGCCAATGGAACAAGTGAAAATTCGCTTGGTCAAATTTCTTGATATAAGATTCTTTCAAGAGAAAAGACGTCGTGAAAATATCTGGGCAAACTCATTTTAAGCGATTATTTGCTCGTATCAACAAGGATCGACAAGATGATCCGTCTTTTAAAAATAACACAGCAGCTTAAAAACCCGGAATGTGGAATTTCACAAGAGATTTAAATCTATGTTGAAATAAAAATAATACGAAAATAAATACCCGACAAAAAAGACAAAACAACGATAGCGACGCGCACGCGACGTTCCCCGTGGTCTCCGTGCTAAAGAGCACACGAACAGAAACATGTTTTAGCGATCACCGGCCCCCCCGTCCCCCCCGTCCCCCCGTCCCCCCGCCGTCCCGTACGGCAGCACCCGGCCGCAGTTTAACTGGACGTAAGTGTGCACTTGCGTCAACGCTAAGCGAGTCCACGTTGAGCAAGTTAAGGGGTCCTGCGTCCTGTCATGGCGGAGACCCCCCCCCCCCCCCCCCCCCCCACGCACACACACACACACACACACGCACACGCACACACACACACACACGCACACACACACACCCCGTGCACTCAACCAGCTGATTTCACTCACCCACCGCTGCCCTTGGGCTCGGGCTAATTAGCAGACCCAGATGGTGGACTTAAAATACTGTGGGGGGGGGGGGGGGGTTGAGGGCTTTTATTTTGTAGACCTGGAAGTTCCACCACTGAGAGAGCCAAAAGAGAGAGAGAGAGCGAGAGAGAGGGAGAAAGAGAGGGAGAGAGACATCGAGAGAGAGAGAGAGAGAGGAGAGAGAGAGAGAGAGAGAGAGAGAGAGAGAGAGAGGGGGAGAGACAGAATGAGAGAGAGGGGAAGGGAGAGAGAGAGAATTGAAAACCCCTGTATTCAGTCAAATAAACCTTTAACAAAGAAAGAAACTAATAAATAAACTGAAATGAGCTGACCATTTCTTTTAAACATAACTCATCCTCTTCATGTTGTAAGGTACACAAGAGAGAGAGCAAGAGAGAGAGTGAGAGATCGAGATGGGGAGAGAGGGAGCGAGAGAGAGAGGGAGAGAGAGAGAGAGAGAGAGAGAGAGGGAGAGAGGAGAGGAGAGAGAGGAAGAGAGAAGGGAGGAGAGAGGAGAGAGAGAGAAGGGAGAGGGAGAGGAGAGAGAGAGAAGAGAGCGAGAGAGAGAGAGAGAGAGAGAGAGAGTGAGAGAAGAGAGATATCTTGTTGGTCAC
>PIJE02004814.1:0-22834 GCA_002895965.2 Coryphaenoides rupestris | reverse complement strand
TACCCCACTAGTCTACCCTATCTCTGAGGAGGGGGGAGGGACTCACTTGTACAACGAGGGGTCCCTCTTCAGCGTTTCCATGGAGACATGCTGCTCCATCAGACTGTACAGCAGGATGGGCAGCGAGGTGAAGCTGATGTTGTACAGCGTCAGGTACGCCGTGTCATACAGAGGCTGCCCAGGGGAGGAGGAAGAGGAGGAGGAGGAGGAGAAGGGGGTCAAAGGTCAAGATACACACTCGTATCTTACCGAGTCACATCATGTAGCCATGCCCCCTCGGAGGCGGAGTTACCTGCTGGGAGAACCCACAGAAGAACTGGAACAGGAACTGAGGGAAGATGAAACACACGTTCTGCAAGAGAGAGAGAGACAGAGAGAGAGAGAGAGAGAGAGAGAGAGAGAGAGAGAGAGAGAGAGAGGAGAGAGAGAGAGAGAGAGAGATGGGGGAGAGAGAGAGAGAGAGAGAGAGAGAGAGAGAGAGAGAGAGAGAGAGAGAGAGAGAGAGAGAGAGAGAGAGGGAGAGAGAGAGAGAGAGAGAGAGAGAGAGAGAGAGAGGGAGAGAGAGAAGAGATGTATAATGGTCAAGATGAGTAATGTGTGTGTGTGTGTGTGTGTGTGTGTGTGTGTGTGTGTGTGGGCAGCAGCAGCAGAATGCTCCGCCTTGCCAGGAACAGGAAGAGCAGCAGCAGTGACTCACCCCACCCTCTAATCTAGGGGACCACTTGGACCTCCACCCTGCTGAGTCTCACCTTGTAGAAGAAGTATTGCACCAGCTCGGCGATGCGGATGTAGTAGAAATGTCCGTGCACCAGCAGCATCTTCTTCAGGTGCTTGAACTTGGGGATTGCGTAGTCGCTGTTCCTGGCCGCTTGCCGGCCCTCCTTACCCATGATGCCTATCGAGGGAACCATCGCTCGTGTTATTAATTAATCATTAATGGCATTTTTACTTTATTCGCCCAATCAATGCACAGCAGACAACGCAGGGGTCTCAGCAACCAGCCTAGCCCATGGGGGGTCATGCGTTGTCACGAGAACACATATTTCTGACAAAGAATTTGACAAAGCAAATATCCAAGACATGAAACAGAAACGGATATCCCTGTCACAAGCCCCTCCCTCTCCCTCACTTCTCGCTGCTAAACCCCCGGAACCGAAACATCGTAGAGTCTCACCAAAGGTCACCCCCGGCCAGCCGATAGCGTGCGAGACAGCAAGACTCACCGATGCCGACGTGGGCCTCCAGGATCATGCTGACGTCGTTGGCCCCATCGCCCACCGCCAGCGTGATTGGCCGCTCCTTGGACGCCTTGATCAGCTTCACGATCTGCGGCAGAGGGGAAAAAACCCCAGATAAAAGCTCCACTTTAATCCGCTGCCCAGTGAGCCGCGAGCGTAATCACTGCTGCAGCCTTCACTCCCTCCTCCCCCACGCTGCACACCAGCTCTGTGCTGACGCTGCAGGTCTGCAGGTCTGCAGCTGCAGGTCTGCCGCCGCAGGTGCGGGCTCACCTGCGCCTTCTGCAGCGGGGCCATGCGGCAGCAGAGCACGGCGCTGCAGTGCCGACACACCTCCAGGAAAACGTCCCGGTAGCTGCTGCTGCCCCCCCGGCCGGGAGCCTCGCCGGTGGGCTTCAGCAGCGCCGACAGCGTGGCTCCGTCGATGATGAGGCCGAAGTCCACGCAGTCCACTGACAACCTGCACACACGCACGCACACGCACGCACACGGACACACACAGATACATGCAAACATAGAAATAAGCGTGTGTACACACACACACACACACACACAGATACACGCAAACATAGAAATAAGCGCGTGCACACACACACACGCACATACATACTGTAGATACACACACATGCACACAGACACACACACACACACACAGATACACGTGCACGCACACACACACAAGCACACACACACAGACGCACGGACATGCATACATAGATGCATACACGTGCGCGCACACACAGACCCACATACACACGCACGTCACACACACGTCACACGCACATGCACACACACGCATGCAAGCACACACACACCATATAGAAATGTCCAGTCATCACATCACTATTACAATATATAATACAAGATTAGTGTCGTACGCTGGCCTGCAGCCTGTTCTTCCATACATAAACACACACACACACTCACACACACACACTCACACACACACACTCACACACATTCACACACACACACCACCACTCCTCCACCACCCACCGCGAGGAGGAGGTGGAACGCTGCTGCTGCGGGTGCAGCACGGTGCGGCTCAGCTCCAGCATGACGTCATGGAGGTTCTGCTCCTGGGTCCTCTTACAGGTCAGCTCCAGGACCCGCGTGCTGCCGCGGAACAGCTTGCTAGCGTAGCACGTGGCCGCCGCCGTCTCCATCTTGCCCCCGTCAGCACCCACACCTTCATGCCCGCCTGGTGCAGCGCCTCGATCGTGTCCGCCGCCTTCTCCTGCAGCCCTGGTTGGGGGGGGGGGGGGGGGTCAGGGGTCAGGGGTGACAAATCAACAGCACTCAATTAGTGGAGGAGGGCACCCACCCAGGGGTTAGAGCTTTCAATGCTCTGATCAATCAATTATCTACCCCCCCCACCCTCCCTCGGGTGATAAGTAATCCATACGTAACCCTCACACACACACACACACACACACACACACACACACACACACACACACACACACACACACACACACACACCACACACACACACACACACACACACACACACACACACACACACACACACACACACACACATCAAGCTGTCAGCTGTCTTGGGTTGATTGATTGATCAGTTAGGGAACATTGTGCTTGGAAAACATAAATTACCGATGCTGCCACCGCTAGCGTCACGTGGATATGGTGGGGGGGGGGGGTGGGGGTGAAGAGTCGTGAGCTGAGGAAGACTCCTGTGGTGTCAGAGCTCTAAAGGAGTCTGTGTGGCTCATTTAGTCTGCAATTTGTTGCCATGACTCCTCCCCCCTCCCGCCCCCCCCCCCTCCCCCCTCCATCCTACCTGGACTACACTGGACCGCTGGAGTCCTCCTCTCTGTTGGGGGGCCTGCTGGAATCCATGTCCTAGTTGTTAGGTTGGACCTGATATTATAGCTTCTCCCTGCTAGCCTCCATCTCAGCGCTATGACCTCTGACCCCGCAGATGGTCTGAGATGTCTGAAATAGCTTCGTGCCATGATAGCAGTAGCTTTCCGTTGTGGATGAATTGCTGACTTTTGATCTATTGAATCTGAATTCTGTTATTATGTCTGTCAACTCATGATACAATATAATTAGTTTAAAATTGTATGTTGAATTGACTGTTCCCAACCAACGGTGGTACATCAACTTTATACAAATACAACTCAAACACCACCTCCACCACCACCACCACCACCTCCACCACCACCACCACCTCCACCATCTCCAATGCCACCACGACCTCCACCACCACCACCAACGCCACCACTACCCCCACCTCCACCACCACCACCACTACCACCACCTCCACCATCCACCAACAAAAATGCTAAATGGCGCCGTACGTGATGGCTGCCGTGTTGCGAGCTCTTGTACGCCGAAGCAGTTTTTTGTTAGTCATTATTTTAATTGCGACTATCCTTGCACAGGAAGTTAGCAGCAAATTCACTTACAAGAGTTTTTCAAGTCTTTTGACTCGGAAGTCCCGCCCGGAGTCATAGCTGGACTATCTCCGTCCATCTTAGGCACCTGCATCATCTGCCTTACGGAGACATGGATGTCGGAGGGGGTTGCCGACTCAGCCATCGAGCCGACAGGATTTTCCGTCCACCGCGCGGACAGAACAAAGACTCTCTCTGGTAAAGATCGTGGAGGGGGTGTATGTCTCATGATAAACAGATCTTGGTGCAACCAGAGTCATGTGCAGACCCGCAAGTCTTTCTGTTCCCCGGACCTGGAGTACCTGATGCTTATGTGCCGACCATTCTGGCTACCGCGGGAGTTTACAGCAGTAACCGTGACCGCTGTGTACATTCCCCCTCAAGCCAACACGGACATAGCGTTGAAGGAACTTTATGGGGCTATCAGCGAGCAGGAGTCGGCTCACCCTGAGGCTGCTTTCATTGTGGCGGGGGACTTCAATAACGCGTACTTGAAGAAAGTTCTCCCGAAGTTCTACCAACACATCACAAGCAACACACGGGGCGAGCGAATCCTCAACCACTGCTACACCCCCTTCCGGGATGGCTACAAGGCCCTCCTCCGCCCACCGTTCGGCAAATCGGATCACCGCTCGATCCAACTACTCCCCGCCTACAGGCAGAGACTGAAGCAGCAACCAATCGCTGTGAAGGAGTTTCCAATGCTGGTCGGACCAATCGGAGTCTATGCTGCAGGATTGTTTTGATGACGCGGATTGGAACATGTTCCGGGTCGCGTCGGACAATAACATCAGCGAGTACACGTCCTCAGTCACCGGGTTCATCAAGAAATGCATAGACGACGTTGTTCCTACTAAATTGGTTCGGATTTATCCCAACCAGAAACCGTGGATTAATGGCGATGTTCGCGCCGCACTCCGCACGCGTAACGCCGCCTTTGACGCCGGGAATATGGTGGAATATAAGAGAGCCCGCTACGACCTCCGCAAGACCATCGGCTCTGCCAAGCGGGAGTATAAGAACAGGGTGGAGGACAAATTCAAGAGCCACGACGTGAGGGGTGTGTGGAGGGGGCTGCAGACAATCACGGACTTCAGAGGGAGAACCAGCGGTGTAGAGAACTCCTCTACCTCCCTCCCAGGCGAGCTAAACACCTTCTTTGCTCGGTTCGACATGAACGGCAGCCCGCCGAAGTCAGCGCTGCCTGAGGAGACCAGCCTGCTGAACATCTCAGAGGCTGACGTGGGCAGAGCCTTCAAGCGGGTGGGCATCCGGAAGGCGGCGGGCCCAGACCACAACCCGGGGCGCGTCCTCAGAGCATGCGCAGACCAGTTGGCAGGAGTCTTCACAGACATCTTCAACCTGTCCCTGTCCCAGGCTGTTGTTCCCGAGGTCTTCAAGATGTCCATCATCGTGCCTGTCCCTAAACACCCTATGGTAACCTGCCTGAATGACTGGAGACCCGTAGCCCTCACCTCGATTGTCAGTAAATGCTTCGAGAGGTTGGTCAAGGACTTCATTTGTTCCATGCTGCCTGCCACGCTGGACCCATGGCAATTTGCGTACCGTCAAAACAGATCCACCGACGACGCGATTGCCATGGCACTTCACACCGCCCTCTCTCACCTGGAGGGGAAGAACTGTTGCGTGCGAATGCTGTTTGTGGACTTTAGCTCAGCGTTCAACACAAAATTCCTGCCAAGCTCGACACCAAGCTCAGGAGTCTAGGCCTGCACCCGACCATGTGCAGCTGGATAGTGGACTTCCTGTCGGGCCGCCGCCAGGTGGTGAGGATGGGCAGCACCACCTCAGAGCCACTGACCCTCAACACTGGAGCCCCTCAGGCATCACTGTCTGGTACGGGAACTGCACCGCACTGGAGCGTAGAGCACTACAGAGGGTGGTGCAGACGGCCCAGTACATCATTGGAGGTGAGCTTCCCGCCCTCCTGGATATATACACCAGGCGGTGCGTGGCCAAGGTGAAACGGATTACTAAAGACAATAACCACCCCAGCCACAAACTGTACACACTTCTACCATCAGGCAGGCGATACCGCAGTATCAAGAGCCACACGAGCAGACTCAGAGACAGCTTCCACAGTCAGGCCATCAGGCTGCTGAACAAGTTCGGCATCAATGTTAAGAGCTAAGTGCTAGTGCTAAGTTTTACTGCTAGTGCTGGTGCTAGTCCTGGTGATCAGTGCTAGTGTTACTGCTGGAGCTAGTCCTGGTGCTAAATGCTAGTGTTACTGCTGGAGCTAGCGCTGGTAGTAGTGCTAAGTGTTGGTGCCAGTGCTGGTTTTACTGCTAGTGCTGGTCCTGGTGATAAGTGCTAGTGTTACTGCTGGTGCTAGTGCTGGTAGTAGTGTTAAGTGTTGGTGCTGTTGCTGGTGTTACTGCCAGTGCTAGTGCTAGTGTTACTGCTAGTGCTAGTGTTACTGCTAGTGCTGGTCCTGGTGCTAGTGTTACTGCCAGTGCTAGTGCTAGTGCTAGAGTTACTGCTAGTGCTGGTGCTAGTGCTGGTGTTAGTGCTAGTCCTGGTGCTAATTGCTGGTGCTAGTGTTGTGTTGACTGTCTGAGAAGGTATTCTGTGACATTCTGTGAATGTTAGCATATAACAAAGTATATTTTATTACATTGATGTATATGTGTATTGCTCCCCTGGATATTTTGTTGTGTATTCTGCTATATTTTATTTTATTTTTATTTTATTTTACACAGAATTTATATTCATAGTTCTATTTCTATTTTGATAGTTCTATTTCTATTTTGTATTCTTTTATAATTACTGTCGGCTGTCGTTTTGCACACAAGGTTTTTTCACTCTGCTTATACTATACTTAAACTGTGAAGTGACAATATAAAATACTTGACTTGACATCTCCAATGCCACCACCACCACCACCACCACCACCAACGCCACCATGACCACCATCACTACAGCAACCACCTCCACCACCACCACCACCTCCACCACTACCCCCAACTCCTCCACCACCACCACCACCTCCAGCACCACCACCAACGCCACCATGACCACCATCACTACAGCAACCACCTCCACCTCCACCATCACCACCTCCACCACCACCCCCACCTCCACCACCACTACCCCCACCATCAGCACCACCTCCAACGCCACCATGACCACCATCACCACCACCACCTCACCTGTCCTCCACGGCCGTGGCGCCCAGCAGTACAAAGTCCCTCTCGATGGCGTCGTAGGCCTGGGCCAGCCGCTGCTCCCTCTCCTGCAGGACCAGCTTGGCTCGGCTTAGCAGCCCGCTGGCCTCCTGGTACTCCGACGCCGAGAGCCGCCGGAACGCCACGCACAGCGTCCGCAGGCCCTCCTGCGTTGCCACGGAGACGAGGGATGAGAGGATGAGACGAGACACAAGATGACGGCAGGAGGTACGAGGCTAAGCTGAGAGCTGAGAGACTACTGCAGCGAGCCAGAGACCAGGAGACATGAACTCACATTCTAACAAACGATATGCAATTCAGGAAGATGCTATATTCACTGATAACAATCTTTGAGAAATAAGTTCTTTCACCAAGTGGGGCTGTGCAGTATGCTCACAGCCACGCACGCACACACTTTACGTCTCTTCAACATCGCAAACTGAAAACGGTTGTGAGTTTGTGATGAAACAAGAGACAGAGATGTCTTCTCTGTGAGTCAGGAGGGAACGGTACCAGAGATGCAGATAACTGGAGAGGAGCTGGTCTCACATTCAATCTGGACTGAGGACAGAGAACATCTAAACAGACACTCACCACAGCGTTCTGCTCCACCCGGGCCTTCACCTGCTCCACCTTTCCCGACACCACCCGGGGGAAGATGGAGGAATCGGCCCCCTTGCAGAACAGCAGGTACTCTCCTGGTGAGAACAAGCAGAACATCGTCAGCGTTCCTGATGAAGCTGATGATTCATATTTAATGTAGACGACTAAATATTGCTGGTTTGCTTTGTTCTCGTACCCGAGCTCGACTTAACGATGACACTCATTCTCCTCCGGACCGAATCAAAGTTCAGGACGTGGAGGAGCTCGAACCTGTTGGTACATATCACACACACACACACACACACACACACACACACAGACACACACACACACACGAGACAACAGATATGCTTTTACTGCCAGACCTCCACTTTGATGAACTTGTCGCAATTGATTCTAAATGAATAAACGCATAAATACATAAATAAATGAACAGATGCAGTAAGTATGGCAAATTAAAAAAAAATGTAATACGGAGAAAAACCACTCAAGGATCTTGAGCTTTAATTCAATATTTTTCTTGCATTTCATGAAAACAAAGTGAGGGTCGGAGGTCAGACGCATTGCATACTTTCCTTTGTGTCATCCTCCACGACCGTCTGTGCAATCATAATCCAGTGAGCTTTTTATGGGATGCTATTTAAGATTTCTCATTTGAAGAGGACGGCGGGGGTCAATCTGTTGCCTGGTGGCCAGACGGTCGACCCTCATGTCAAACTGAGTTGTGTTTGACTCATCCAGAGGAGCACAGTGAGGCATTTGATTTGGTTTGAAGAATTTCCTCACTAATTAAAAATTGCAATCCGGCAAAGCACACAAGTTTCATGGAACTCATCAGCAAACTGTGACATGTGGGTCACTGTTGGTCCGCTCTGACTGACTGAACCGTTTTGTGGTGAAGGTCAGCACCACAATTGAAACAGCAACCTACCCCCCCCCACCACCACTTCTCTAATATCTAAATAGCTCCTCTATTGACTTACTTGGGGAGTGTGTGTGCGCGTGCGTGTGTGCGTGTGTGTATTCCTGTGGTTAACTGAAGTACTTCCTGTGGGTCGATATGTGGAACACTTTGAAGTAAACCAACCAACAAATCTACTGCAGACCATTTCCCAAAACAGCTAAATTAACATCTTCAGGAGTCAGTGTGATTGATGGGCTGTGAAGACTTTAATGGATTATATGAAAACAGCTGGAGTTGGACTTGATAGTAGGACAAACAAAAACACCTCTCGATCTCATCGTCTTTGTTGAGGATCTCCATGTAGCTGTCCTTCAAACGCAGGTAGGTGTAGCCTAACCTGGAGATAGAGAGACAGTGAGAGACAGAGAGACAGGGAGAGAGAGAGAACAGGAGAGAGAGAGAGAGATAGAGAGAAACAGAGAGAGATAGATAGAGAGAAACAGAGAGAGAGAAAGAGACAGACAGAGAGAGAGCGAGAGAGAGAGAGAGAGTAGGGTTTTACATGAGGCAATAATAGATATGGAGTGAGGTGACGGTGTCGGAGGTGAGGTGTTGGTCGAGGTTGATGGTGGTGGAGGAGGTGGTGGTGGTGGTGGTGGGGGTGGTGGTGGTGGTGGTGGTGTGATGATGTGATGATGATGGTGGTGGTTGGTGGAGGTGGTGGTGATGATGATGATGATGATGATGATGACAATGATGACGATGACGATGATGATGATGATGGTGGTGGTGGTGGTGGGTGGTGGGTGGAGGTGATTGTGATTATGGTGGTGGTGGTGGAGGTGGTGGTGAAGGTGTTGGTGGTGGTGGAGGTGGTGGTGGGTCACCTCTTTCATGCCCTCCACCAGCGCCACCTCATCGGGGGAGGAGGAGAATGTAGAAGGAGGCGGGCCGGCCCGGGTGGAGCCCCCGCTTGAGGCCGTCCACTTGACTCCTCCTCCCTTCACCTGCACCGTGTGGCACAGACACAGAGCCCGGAAGAACAGGTCCTCGTGCTCCTACACACACAACCACACACACACACACACACACACACACACAGACACAGACACAGACACAGACACAGACACACACACACAGACACACACACACACACACACACACACACACACACACACACACACACACACACAGAGAGAGACATCATTAGAAATGTTCCCCAGACAAATAAAATACGTTCATAGCATTGATGACATCACCCCCCCCCCCCCCCCCCACCCCAACTGACCCTGCGGTATCCTCCGGGGGAGGAGTCTATCATGTCGATGCTGGAGGCGGCGCTGAGGATCTGTCCGTTGCAGATGGCGTGCGGGACGTAGACGGTGCCGTCCACGCAGCACTCCACAAACTCCATGTTGTTCTCCGTCAGCGTGCCCGTCTTGTCCGTGAACACGTACTCCACCTGGAGGGCCGGAGGTCAAGGGTCAAGGTCGACAGAAGAAGGGCGTGGCCTGGGAACGCCAAGATGCCAGATTGGTTGGAATGTGTGTGTGTCTGTCTGTGAATATGTGTGTGTGCGTGTGTGTGTGTGTATGTGTGTGTGTGTATGTGTGTGTTTGTGTATTGTTGTGTGTGTGTGTGTGTGTTATGTGTGTGTTGTATGTGTGTGTGTGTGTGTAATGNGTCATGGTGGCGTTGGTGTGTGGTGGTGGTGGTGGTGGTGGCATTGGAGATGTCAAGTCAAGTATTTTATTGTCACTTCACAATTTACACGTGAGTATAAGCAGGGAGTGAAAAACCTTGTGTGCAAAACGACAGCCGACAGTAATTATAAAAGAATACAAAATAGAAATAGAACTATCAAAATAGAAATAGAACTATGAATATAAATTCTGTGTAAAATAAAATAAAAATAAAATATAGAACAGAATACACAACAAAATATCCAGGGGAGCAATACACATATAAATCAATGTAATAAAATATACATTGTTATATGCTGACATTCACAGAATGTCACAGAATACCTTCTCAGACAGTCAACACAACACTAGCACCAGCAATTAGCACCAGGACTAGCACTAACACCAGTACTAGCACCAGCACTAGCAGTAACACTAGCACCAGCACTAGCAGTAACACTAGCACTAGCACCAGCACTGGCAGTAACACCAGACCACCACCTCACAACCACCTCCACCTCCACCACCACCACCTCCACCACTACCACCCAACCCTCCACCACCACCACCACCTCCACACCACCACCACCCACCATCCACCATCCTACACACCACCTCCACCTCCACCATCACCACCTCCACCACCACCACCACCACCACCACCTCCACCACTACCCCCACCTCCACCACCACTACCCCCACCATCAGCACCACCTCCAACGCCACCATGACCACCATCACCACCACCACCTCACCTGTCCTCCACGGCCGTGGCGCCCAGCAGTACAAAGTCCCTCTCGATGGCGTCGTAGGCCTGGGCCAGCCGCTGCTCCCTCTCCTGCAGGACCAGCTTGGCTCGGCTTAGCAGCCCGCTGGCCTCCTGGTACTCCGACGCCGAGAGCCGCCGGAACGCCACGCACAGCGTCCGCAGGCCCTCCTGCGTTGCCACGGAGACGAGGGATGAGAGGATGAGACGAGACACAAGATGACGGCAGGAGGTACGAGGCTAAGCTGAGAGCTGAGAGACTACTGCAGCGAGCCAGAGACCAGGAGACATGAACTCACATTCTAACAAACGATATGCAATTCAGGAAGATGCTATATTCACTGATAACAATCTTTGAGAAATAAGTTCTTTCACCAAGTGGGGCTGTGCAGTATGCTCACGGCCACGCACGCACACACTTTACGTCTCTTCAACATCGCAAACTGAAAACGGTTATGAGTTTGTGATGAAACAAGAGACAGATGTCTTCTCCGTGAGTCAGGAGGGAACGGTACCAGAGATGCAGATAACTGGAGAGGAGCTGGTCTCACATTCAATCTGGACTGAGGACAGAGAACATCTAAACAGACACTCACCACAGCGTTCTGCTCCACCCGGGCCTTCACCTGCTCCACCTTTCCCGACACCACCCGGGGGAAGATGGAGGAATCGGCCCCCTTGCAGAACAGCAGGTACTCTCCTGGTGAGAACAAGCAGAACATCGTCAACGTTCCTGATGAAGCTGATGATTCATATTTAATGTAGACGACTAAATATTGCTGGTTTGCTTTGTTCTCGTACCCGAGCTCGACTTAACGATGACACTCATTCTCCTCCGGACCGAATCAAAGTTCAGGACGTGGAGGAGCTCGAACCTGTTGGTACATATCACACACACACACACACACACACACACAGACACACACACACACACGAGACAACAGATATGCTTTTACTGCCAGACCTCCACTTTGATGAACTTGTCGCAATTGATTCTAAATGAATAAACGCATAAATACATAAATAAATGAACAGATGCAGTAAGTATGGCAAATTAAAAAAAAATGTAATACGGAGAAAAACCACTCAAGGATCTTGAGCTTTAATTCAATATTTTTCTTGCATTTCATGAAAACAAAGTGAGGGTCGGAGGTCAGACGCATTGCATACTTTCCTTTGTGTCATCCTCCACGACCGTCTGTGCAATCATAATCCAGTGAGCTTTTTATGGGATGCTATTTAAGATTTCTCATTTGAAGAGGACGGCGGGGTCAATCTGTTGCCTGGTGGCCAGACGGTCGACCCTCATGTCAAACTGAGTTGTGTTTGACTCATCCAGAGGAGCACAGTCAGGCATTTGATTTGGTTTGAAGAATTTCCTCACTAATTAAAAATTGCAATCCGGCAAAGCACACAAGTTTCATGGAACTCATCAGCAAACTGTGACATGTGGGTCACTGTTGGTCCGCTCTGACTGACTGAACCGTTTTGTGGTGAAGGTCAGCACCACAATTGAAACAGCAACCTACCCCCCCCCCACCACCACTTCTCTAATATCTAAATAGCTCCTCTATTGACTTACTTGGGGAGTGTGTGTGCGCGTGCGTGTGTGCGTGTGTGTATTCCTGTGGTTAACTGAAGTACTTCCTGTGGGTCGATATGTGGAACACTTTGAAGTAAACCAACCAACAAATCTACTGCAGACCATTTCCCAAAACAGCTAAATTAACATCTTCAGGAGTCAGTGTGATTGATGGGCTGTGAAGACTTTAATGGATTATATGAAAACAGCTGGAGTTGGACTTGATAGTAGGACAAACAAAAACACCTCTCGATCTCATCGTCTTTGTTGAGGATCTCCATGTAGCTGTCCTTCAAACGCAGGTAGGTGTAGCCTAACCTGGAGAGAGAGAGACAGAGAGAGAGAGAGACAGGGCGAGAGATAGAGAGACAGTGAGAGACAGAGAGACAGGGAGAGAGAGAGAACAGGAGAGAGAGAGAGAGATAGAGAGAAACAGAGAGAGATAGATAGAGAGAAAACAGAGAGAGAGAAAGAGACAGACAGAGAGAGAGCGAGAGAGAGAGAGAGAGTAGGGTTTTACATGAGGCAATAATAGATATGGAGGTGGTGATGGTGTCGGAGGTGGAGGTGTTGGTCGAGGTGATGGTGGTGGAGGAGGTGGTGGTGGTGGTGGTGGAGGTGGTGGTGGTGGTGGTGGTGATGATGATGATGATGATGGTGGTGGTGGTGGAGGTGGTGGTGATGATGATGATGATGATGATGATGATGACAATGACGATGATGACGATGACGATGATGATGATGATGATGGTGGTGGTGGTGGTGGTGGTGGTGGTGGAGGTGATTGTGATGATGGTGGTGGTGGTGGAGGTGGTGGTGAAGGTGTTGGTGGTGGTGGAGGTGGTGGTGGGGTCACCTCTTCATGCCCTCCACCAGCGCCACCTCATCGGGGGAGGAGGAGATGTAGAAGGAGGCGGGCCGGCCCGGGTGGAGCCCCCGCTTGAGGCCGTCCACTGACTCCTCCTCCTTCACCTGCACCGTGTGGCACAGACACAGAGCCCGGAAGAACAGGTCCTCGTGCTCCTACACACACACACACACACACACACACACACACACACACAGACACACACACACACACACACACACACACACACACACACACACACACACACACACACACACACACACAAAGAGAGAGACATCATTAGAAATGTTCCCCAGACAAATAAAATACGTTCATAGCATTTATGACATCACCCCCCCCCCCCCCCACCCCAACTGACCCTGCGGTATCCTCCGGGGGAGGAGTCTATCATGTCGATGCTGGAGGCGGCGCTGAGGATCTGTCCGTTGCAGATGGCGTGCGGGACGTAGACGGTGCCGTCCACGCAGCACTCCACAAACTCCATGTTGTTCTCCGTCAGCGTGCCCGTCTTGTCCGTGAACACGTACTCCACCTGGAGGGCCGGAGGTCAAGGGTCAAGGTCGACAGAAGAAGGGCGTGGCCTGGGAACGCCAAGATGCCAGATTGGTTGGAATGTGTGTGTGTCTGTCTGTGAATATGTGTGTGTGCGTGTGTGTGTGTGTGTATGTGTGTGTGTGTATGTGTGTCTGTTTGTGAATATGTGTGTGTGTGTGTGTGTGTGTATGTGTGTGTGTATGTGTGTGTGTGTATGTGAATGCGTGTGTATTGTCAAGTAGGGTTGATTCACCGGTGTCCGAAAAGCCATGTGATAGTAGGAGAATGAAGGGTGATGTGGGGTTATTGTAAACGTTCAGAGTTATCATGATGTTGCATGATAGTAAGTTTATCATATCCATTTAATGATATGTTACGGTTAAATTATTATCGACCATATCCAGGTAATGATATGTTATGATTCAATTATTGAGAAACATTATGTGTTCATTATGTGTGTATTACCATGTGTATAGTCATTGGGTATATAATGCCAAGTATATCATATGCCTGGATAAGCACTCAGTCTCAAAGGTTGTAGTTCTCCCCTGAAACCACCAGGGAGGCTCTAAGTTTAGGAGAAATTGGCGCATGCGCCATGGTAACTAGGCCCAAGGGCGAGGGCATCTGAGGACAGGCTCCAGAGAAGTCTATAAAAGGGGCAACAAGTGGATGTGCATTCAGAGTCATCAGAGTCCCCTAGAGACCAGGAGAAGGACGCCCTCAAGATGCAGAAAACGAAGCGCAAGAAATCTCTGGATATTACTTTTTATTTAGGACTGGGCAAGATGGAACTTAGTCGTTGGCGGCGAGTGAACACTTAGGCTATCTCTCCAGTTCGGTATTCGGCTATCTCTCGAGTTTAGTTTTAGGCTATCGCTCCAGTTTAGATTTAGGCTATTTCTCGAGTTTAGTTTTAGGCTATCTTTAGAGTTTAGTTTTAGGCTATCTCTGCAGTTTAGTTTTAGGCATTGTTTTCGACGGTCCATCGAGGGGAAGATGCATCTGCAGTCCAACGGGACCGTGAAGCTTCCCAGCTTTATTTTAATAATATTATCGAATTAGATTAGAGGAGTTTGTCTGTGCTTTCAGCGAAGGGGGTAGAGACCCGGGTGAGTAGAGAACCTTATCTAACCCACGTACTATCCCCCCCCCCCCCCCCTAGCGAATAGACTGAGACCCGTCCCGGTCGCTTTATTTTGTTTGTTTTGCTTTTCCTTTATGTCTTATCAATTTAATAATGTTTAATGTTATTAGAACATTTTTGTCAACTTGTCGCAACGCCTTTTCTTATAAATCCGCGATAGTCCGGCGATAAGCAAGAGACCCGTCCCAGTCGTTTTATTTTGGTTTGTTTTTTCATTTTCCATTATGCCGGTATCAATCTAATTATGTTTAATATTAATTATAACATTTTTGTAGGCCTTTTCTTATAAATCCACTATCGTCCGGCGATAAGAACTGCGTCACAGGTGTGGCTCTCGGGGCCTAGTACGACCCACACAGCCTGAATAACCTAAAAACGTTTTCATTCAGTTTTTCCTTGTTTTTATTACTCACAGTATCAATTTAATAATGTTTGATATTAGTAGAATCTTTTGGTCAACTAGTCACAACGCCTTTTCTTATAAATCCGCTATTGACCGGCGATAAGAACTACGTCACAGGGAGGCAACTGTCCGGGCACACAAACGCACCACGCATGCACACACACACACGCACAGACACACACACACGCACACACACATGCACAGACACACACACACACACACATACATGCACACACACACACACACACACACACACACACACACACACACACACAACACACACACACACACACACACACACACACATACACACATGCACAGACACACACACACACACACATACATGCACAGACACACACACACACACACACACACACACACACACACACACACACACACACACACACGCTACCACACACCCATACACACACCTATGAACCAGATAATTGTTTTATTTTGGTTTTTTCCTTTTCCCTTAAGCTGGTATCAATTTAACAATGCGTAATATTTTTATAACATTTTTGTACGCCTTTTCTTAGAAATCCGCTATAGTAACGGACGTCTTTACTTTTGACTTATTACCATTATTCTACGGACGCTTACTTTACCAATACTCAAAGTATGTGGATGTTTCATGGCTTTAGGAGGGTTTTATGGCTTTAGGAGGATAGTAGAGCCTCCAAGAGGCCTTTAGACAAAACATGGGCATAGCGAGGGGCCGGGGAGGACTTGTTGATAGTTACGCTGGCATTCCTTTCTCCTGGGCCTGACAGACCGAGGCTCCATCCTTATCTACTTCTCCTACAGTCATGTCTGACTGTCAGACTGTCTCCTATAAAAAATATATATTAGAAATGTATCCTTCCATTTACCCCATTATAATTCCTTATGTTATGCCCCTGTCGGTATCTTTTAAAAGTCGTATTCCCACCTTCTAAAAAGAATAGGTTTTATTTTATTTCATTTATTTATATATATATATATTAGGGCCGGGACTTTAACACGTTAATTACGATTAATTAATTACAGAAAAAATAACGCGTTTTAATCACACTTTATTTTTGCACTCCAAACACCATGGAACGTTTCTCAGTGGACGAATTGGCGGCTCAAATATGGGCGGACCGGAAGAGATCGCATTTGGACCGGAAGAGATCACGTTTGACCGTTTTTTTTTTTGTTTTAGATGGCACTTTATGTTAAACTGTTGGTCTGTGTAGCTAAAATAAACAGGATTTAGCTGCTTAAATGTATGTATATGTCTATTCATTGATTCACTCGTATACCAAAATCCATTTGAATTGGAAAATGTCAAATATTGATGTGATTAAAATGTGATTAATTATGATTAATTAATTACAAAGCCTCTAATTAATTAGATAAATGTTTTTAATCGAGTCCCAACACTAATATATATCTATATATATTTTTGTATCTTATTAAAATCTTATTTATTTATTTATTTACTTCTCCTCTTCTCCCTTTTCCATAGTTCCCCATGACAATTCCTCACATGTCCTAAATGCCTTAGAGTGAGACGGTGTAGGGTGTTAATACGGCTCTCCGGGCTCACCCACACACACACACCTATTGACCTGATAACCCTTCAATATAGTTTTTCCCTCCTTTTTCCCTTTATCATAAGTTGTGCCCATAATGTACTGGTGTTTACTATGCTTATAATATGTAGTCATGTGTTATATTAGTCTGTATCTCTTATGATTGCATTACCCCCCTGAAAAAACTAGGTTTAGTTCATGGGTTTTTATTTTTTGTGTTGGTTTGTTGTTTCTATTTACTTATGCTTACTATGCTTATGACAGGTAATCATATTTAATATCATTCTGTATCTCTTAAAATAGCATCCCCTCCTTATGCAAAGAATAAGTGGTATTTTATGTTACTTTGGTAAGTTTAATTATATATAATTTTTATTATTAATATTTATTTTTTCCTTCCCCCTGTTCCCCTGTTACTCCATAACCATTCCTCATGATATGTCCTAAATGCCTTAGGGTGAGAAGGTTGAGGGTATTGCTTTGGACTATTACATTTATCATACATTTCATCATATTTAATTAATTTTATAACAGGTTTCGCTAACTTTTTGCTATGCATTGCGCTGTTCCCCTGCTAAAGCCCTGCAATAAAAATTATCAAGTAATTGATTAATAGATTCATGTGGACATTTGATCATTGCCGAAGGTGAAAAGATTCAAGAGTGTTTATGATAACACATGGTTCTCAGAGGTCACTTTAGTCCCCTTATATAAAACATATCCATAGGGCTAGATATATCCAAGCCTTTAAATAATTCCTAGCAAGCTAACAAGAGCCCGGATCCCAGGTGAGAGCTGCCATAACGAACGTGATCAGAGCCATGGCTCAGAGCCAGGGTTATTCATTGGGCCGCCACACTGAAGCAAGCGGGGTAGACGTTCGGACGATATGGTAGTTAGGGGCTAGGCCTGTCTCCCCCACGACCTGTTAACAACCGTTACTGGACAACAGGTTTCACATCACCTCCGTTAAGAGGAGGCTAACCGACGGATCTAACACTATGTGTGTCTGTGTATATACACACGTATATTTGTGTGTATATGTGTGTGCGTGTGTGTTAGTGTGTGTGTGCCTGTGTCCGTGTGTCTGTGCGTGCGTGCGTGTGTGTGTGTGTGTGTGTATGTGTATGTGTGTGTATGTGTGTGTGTGTGAGTGTGTGTGTATGTGTCTGTGTGTCTGTGTGCGTGCGTGTGTGTGTCTGTGTCCGTGTGTGTGTGTCCGTGTGTGTGTGTGTGTGTGTGTCCGTGTGTGTGTGTGTGTGCACCTGTCCCAGCTCCTCGTTGAGGTCGGAGGTGTTGACCTGCGCCCCCTCTCCCAGCTCCTCGTCGAACATCTCCTCGTCCCACGTGATGAAGTAGGAGCCGAGGAACTTCTGCATCTCCACCGTCACGTACATGGAGACCGGAATGATGTAGTTAAACAGAACCATGAAGGCCAGGAAGTCTGTGAATGCCCTGATCACCTAGAGGGAGGGAGGGAGGGGGTGAGGGAGGGAGAGAGGGGGGGAGAGGGATGGAGAGGAGGGGGAGGGAGGTAGGGAGGGAGGGAGGGAGAGTGGGGGGGGAAGGGTGGGGGAGGAGGGAGGGAGGGAGGAGAAGGGAGAGAGGAGGAGGGAGGGAGGGGGGAGGGTGGGAGAGAGAGTAAAAGGAGAGAGGGAGGGAGGAGGGAGATAGGGAGAGTGGGATGGAGAGGAAGGGGAGGAGGGAGGGAGAGACAGAGAGAGAGAGAGAGAGAGAGAGAGAGAGAGAGAGAGAGAGAGAGAGAGAGAGAGAGAGAGGGGAAGGGGGAAGGAGAAAGGGAGGGGGACGGAGAAAGATAGAGAGAGCAAGACGGGGAGAGAGAGAGGGAGAGACATAGAGACAGAGAGAGAGAGAGAGAGAGAGAGAGAGAGAGAGAGAGAGAGAGAGAGAGAGAAGAGAGCGAGAGAGACAGAGACAGAGAGGGGAGAGAGAGAACGATGTGAACGATAAAGATTAAAGTGGCGCAATTTAAGTCTTGATTTGATCATTTGAATATTTTAAAAGCCCACCAAGCTGTTTTGAAGACTGTAAACTGTATATCTGTAATAGTCTAATATCAATAAAATTGACTAATGACATCTATCATATTTACATATTCACACACAATGAACTTGATGGTGATTGATTAGTATTGATTAGTATTGATCAGTGTCGTGCTGCTGTACCACGGGCCGCTGTCGCTCGGCTTCAAGTGCGGCGGTTGTAATAGGGCTCGTCACGGTCCGGAGACCACTGCCACGCATACTTCAGGACTGTGTTGACCAACGCCTTGCTGATCAGGGATGCACAGATACACCACCAGGAAGGCATTCATAGACCTGGGGGGTGGGGCAGGAAGGGAGGGACAAGAAGGGAGGAGAGCAGAGAGAGAGAGAGAGAGAGAGAGAGAGAGAGAGAGAGAGAGAGAGAGAGAGAGAGAGAGAGAGCAGAGAGAGAGGGGAAAGACAGAGAGACAGACAGAGAGAGACAGACAAGAGAGAGAGCAGACAGAAGAGAGAGAACAGACAGAGAGACAGAGAGAGAGAGAAGACAGACAGAGAGAGAGAGAGAGACAGACAGAGAGAGAGACAGACAGACAGAGAGAGAGACAGACAGACAGAGAGAGAGAGAGAGAGAGAGAGAGAGACAGACAGACAGAGAGAGAGACGGGTGTGTTGAAGGTTAGCCATAACGTTCACAGCAATCCGCCAGGGCTTTGATTGACAGCCGGGTTCTGTCGAGGTGATCATACTTCTCCACAGCCGAGCGCTTCTGGGACTTGGACTGGTAGTTGAGCGCCATCTTGGTCTCCATGCCGGTGTAGATGGCAACGGCTGGGGGGGGGGGGGGGAGAGGGAGGGAGAGAGGGAGGAGAGGGGGGGAGAAGGGGGGGAGAGGGAGGAGGGGGAGAGGACAGTAAGTTACCATGACCACCTCCACACACCAACACCAGCGCGAGATGAACAGCGGGGGGTGGGCAGAGTCAGCACCGTAGATGTGGTGAGTGTTCTTCAACGTGGCTCCTCTCAGGAGGAGGTTCTCTGATCCCAGGGGTCTGCAGAGGAGAGGAGGAGGAGGAGGGGGGGAGGAGAGGAGGAGAGGGAAGGAGAGGAGGAGGAGAGGAGAAGGAGGGAGGAGAGAGGAGGAGGGAGAAGGAGGAGAGGAGGAAGAGAGGAGAGGAGGAGAGGGAGGAGAGGAGGAGAGGAAGAGGAGAGGGGAGAGGAGAGAGAAGAGAGGGGAGAGGAAGGAGAGGAGAGGAGGGAGGGAGAGAGGAGGAGAGAGGAGAGGGAGAGAGAGGAGGAGAGAGAGGAGAGAGGGAGAGAGGAGGAGAGGAGAGGGGGAGAGGAAGAGAGAGAGGGAGAGAGAGGAGAGGAGAGGAGAGGAGGAGGAGAGAGGGAAGGGGGAGAGAGGGGAGAGAGAGGGGAGAGAGGAGAGAGAGAGGGGAGAGAGAGGGAGAGGAGAGAGGAGAGGGAAGGGAGGGAGGAAGAGAGAGAGGGGAGAGGGAAGAGAGAGAGGGAGGAGAGGAGACAAAGGTATTGATGACATCGTGCAAAACCAGGACTTATTTAGGAGTAAATGTGTTGACGGAGAGAGAACACTGAGGACACTCAGAACTCAGAACACTGAGGACACTCAGAACTCAGAACACTGAGGACACTCAGAACAGTCAGATGAGGACACTCAGAACAGTCTAGAACTGAGGATGGGTACCGAGAACCGGTACCACTATGGAACCGGTTCCCGTACAACCGGTACTAACCGTACCGAATCAAAACGCATATTTCGGTGCCTCATTTCGGTGCCAGTAGTTAAAATGCCATTTTAAATATCCACCGCATTTCAGACCGGGTATCCTTCTAGTGATTGCATAGATCGTCATACTGCGCGAAGATTTGTGCATTCATCTGATTGATAAAAACCCGACAATGCGCGCCTGCCCCCCCCCCCCCCAGTCGCTGGACCTTATTAACTGTATAAGACGCAGAAGCGCCTGGTCCTGTTTCAACTTTACTTGAATGAGCGTAGAAAGACTGGACGTTTTGATCAAGATCACCAGCAATGAGTTGATAAGTGTGACTACAGTCCGTCTTGTTGTGTGTGTGTGTAAGAAATCGCCGGCAACACACACACCAAGAAGACGGACTGTAGTCACGCTGATCAGCTCATTGCTGGTGATCTTGATCAAAACGTCCAGTGTTTCTACGCTCATTCAACTAAAGTTGAACAGGACCAGGCGCTTCTGCGTCTTAATAAGGTCTAGCGACCACCGCCAGAATGTCGCATTTTCTTCACATTCTCCCGTCTATGATGATCTTTTGATGGTTTGTTTTTTTCCCCACTGTAGAAACAACCACCGGCTCCTCTGTTCCATCAAAGTTATTCATTATTTCATTCAATGAATAATTTCGCTTAAAATCTCTTACGATATGTGTGTGTGTGTGTGTTGTCTCTGACAGGACTTTGACAGCTGTCACTAGGCTAGTGACGTCACGGGAATGGCGCGCTGTGATTGGCCGAGCGGATATATCTGAGTCTGCTGAAAATCTGTCGTGGCGTTTATCACAGTTTGGAAAGAAAGGGAATAATATAATAATATAATAATATAATAATATAATGCAGAGAAACTAGCCGGTTGTCGCGTTTTGCAGAAACGATTCTTTTTTTTTTTTTAATGGCGCTTATCGCGTTTTGGAATCAAACTCTTTAATAATTAATTCAATTTTGAATGTCCGTTCGTCCACCACTAACATTTTCGTCCCGTCAACGAAAGTAAAAATAGATTTAGTCACAGTTTTTATTTTCAAAGATCCGTTTTCGTCACGTCAACGTCACGTCTTAGTCATGGGAAAAAGGTCGTTAACGCATATTTTTCGTCAAACATTTCGTTAACGAAATTAACACTGGTTGTTGTTTGCTCTTTTTAAAGAAGGTATCGGTTCTGGCACCGGTATCGTTTTAAAAGTATCGGTTTGGCACCGGTATCGGATAAATCTAAACGATACCCAACCCTACTGTCAGACACTGAGGACACTGAGGACTCAGAACACTCAGACTGAGGACACTCAGAACAGTCAGAATTGAACACTGAGGACACTCAGAACACTCAGAACACTGAGGACACTGAGGACACTCGGAACATTCAGAACACTGAGGACACTCAGAACAGTCAGAGTACTGAGGACACTCAGAACAGTCAGAACACTGAGGACACTGAGGACACTCAGAACAGTCAGAACTGACACTGAGGACACTCAGAACAGTCAGAACACTGAGGACACTCAGAACACTCAGAACACTGAGGACACTCAGAACTCTGAGGACACTCAGAACAGTCAGAACAGTCAGAACACTGAGGACACTGAGGACACTCAGAACAGTCAGAACAGTCAGAACACTGAGGACACTCAGAACAGTCAGAACACTGAGGACACTCCGAACAGTCAGAACAGTACCTGAGGACACTCAGAACAGTCAGAACAGAACACTGAGGACACTCAGAACACTGAGGACACTGAGACACTCAGAACAGTCAGAACACTGAGGACACTCAGAACAGCCAGAACACTGAGGACACTCAGAACACTGAGGACACTCAGAACAGTCAGAACACTCAGAACACTGAGGACAGTCAGAACACTGAGGACACTCAGAACAGTCATAACAGTCAGAACACTGAGGACACTGAGGACACTGAGGACACTGAGGACACTCAGAACAGTCTCTCACCGGGCCACGGGCTCCTCTCTGTCCTTATAGATGTTGACACGTCCCACAAACCTGTTGGGAGAAGCATCACATGGTCGGATCACAACACATACATCAAGGCCCTGCCTACCGTGACCACGCCCCCCCCCACGTCCCGGCGGCTAAACAGAGACTCACTTGTAGAGGTCGGGCTGGGGCTGCTCACATTCGATGGTGCCGTGCAGAGACCGACTC
>PIJE02004813.1:7500-22835 GCA_002895965.2 Coryphaenoides rupestris | reverse complement strand
TCTCTCCCCTCCTCCTCCCTCCCCTCCTCCTCCTCCTTCCTGCTCCTCCACCTTCCTCTCCCCACCTCCTCCTCCCGCCTCCTCCCTCCTCCTCCTCCTCCTCCCTCGCCTTCCATAAAAACTATTTCTTATTCCTCCTTTTAATACAACAGTTTGCTCCTAAACCTCTTCCCCATTCCTCCTCTTCCTTTCTCCTCTCCCCTCCTCAATCTCTCCTCCTCCTCCCCTCCCCCTCTCACTTCGAACAACTCTTCCTGGATCTGCGTTTAACCTACAACCTCCTCCCCTCCCTTCCCTCCCTCCACACCTCCCAGCCTCCCCTCCCTCCCTCCTCCCTCCCTACCACACCTCCCACCTCCCTCCCTCCCCCCTCCCTCCACACCATCCGCAGCCTCCTCTCCCTCCCTCCCTCCACACCTCCAGCCTCCTCCTCCTCGCGCCTTCCTCATCCCTCACTCATGAACCCGTTCACACTCCCGGTGGCCCCGCCTGGCCCCGCGACCGTTCACATTCATTTCAAAGCCGAAAGGAGAGAGCCCTCTCTCTCCGAGAAGAAGATCGTTGGTGAGCCAAGGAATTAACCCCTTCAGTCCTCTCCAACACTTCCCAGTCATCTCTAACACTTCCCAGTCCTCTCCAACATTCCTGAGTCTCTCCAACCAACTTTCCAAGTCCACTCAACACTCGTTCCCCATCCATCACTCCAAACACATTCCCATTCCTCTCCAACACTTCCCAGTCCACTCCAACACTTCCGCATCCTCTCCAACACTTCCCCAGTCCTCTCCAACACTTCCAGTCCGCTCTCAACACTTCCTCAGTGCTCGTAGCTGCTTGAGTTTGAGGCCATCAGGTGCTTCGCTTATAGTCCGCTGCGAATGGTGTCCAACTAAAATCATTGTGCACTTTTTCAAGTATTACTGCAATATAAAATTACTGTCTATCAATATTAATAAAATTATTATCAGTGCTATAAAATATGATCTATAACACACCTCTCATCTCCTCTCATGTGCGCAATATCTAATGTCATGTCCAATAATAATAAGAGGAAGGAGAGAGGAGAGAGAGAGGAGAGAGGAGGTGGTTATAGTAAAAGGAGAAGAAAAGAAAAGGAGAGGGAGGAGGAGGAGGAGGAGAGAGTAGGGGGAAGAGGTGGAGATTGTAGTAAAAGGAGAACCCAGAAATGAGTTGTTATGAAGGAGAGAGGAGGAGAGAGGAGGAGGAGGAGGGGTGAGGAGGAGGAGGAGGGTGAGGAGGAAAGGGGAGGAGGTGGTTGTAGTAAAAGGAGAATCCAGAAAAGAGTTATGAGGAGAGGGAGGAGAGAGGAGGAGCAGGTAGGGAGGGAGGAGAGAGGAGCAGGCGGAGGAGGGGAGGGGAGAGGAGGGTGAGGCGGTAGGGAGGAGGAGGAGGTGGTTGTAGTAAAAGGGGAGTCCAGATTATGCGGCGGGAGAAGGGAGAAGGGAGGAGAAGGGAGGAGGGAGAAGGGAGAAGGGAGGGGGAGAAGGGGGAAGGGAGGAGGGAGAAGGGAGGAGAAGGGAGGAGGGAGAAGGGGGAAGTCAGAGAGGATTTGACTCCTTGTGCATCACGTGTGAGACCGAGGGGTCTCTTCCGGGCCCGGGTGCAGCCGAGGGCCCGGAAGGCTGAGGCCAGGAGATGACCCTATGAGGCGCCGTGACGCTGCCCTGGCGCTCTGGTATTTGGAACGAGCGGCCGCCAACGTTAACACGCTCGCTCTGCGCCCCCCCCCCCCCCACCCCGTGCTGCGCGATCGGTAGCATCCACCGCACTATGGTGGATGGTGGATGGCGGATGGCGGATGGCGGCTCGGCCTGGGGTTTCCCCCCCCGCCCCCCCACACAGAGTTAGTTATTATAATTTTTGGGTCAGTGAAGGTCTTAAACGTCGTAAAACGCCCGGCGTAGGTATCCGCTCCCTCGGCGTGACCGCGGGAGCGGAGGAACGGCCCGCGGTCACGACGACGACGACGACCACCACCAAACCACCGGCAGAAAACACCACATTCTCCATATTACTGCCCGACTGCACTACTTTGGTTTACAAAGTTGCATTCCTCCTGCGTTCCAGTCCTGTTAAAATCATTCAAGTAGTTAAGAGCGCCAAAGAGTGTCAACATAGCCCTAACTTAGGTCTCCAGCTCGCTGTTTGTCAGCTCTTTGAGTTAAAATACCAAACCGTGTCCTTTGTGCTCTGTACACAGGGGCGGCTTTAGTGTTTTGGGGGCCCCGGTCAGAGAATGGTTTGGGGGCCCCCCGAGGCCAATAAATAGAGTAATTTATTCACTTGCTCCCTCTGTTTGCTTCGTGATGGGCTGAGCGATGCTATAAGCTGGTGATGGGCAAATATTGTCCGATCGGAAGGGATTGTTCTTTGTTTGCACCGGTTTCCATGGCAACTGATTAAATCAACGGCAAAGTTGATTATGTTATGTGGTTTGGTGTTTATTATACATTTAGTGTCGTATATATTTTGTATATATAAGTATTCCTATATGTCATGGCATATTAGGTCGTATAAGAGATGTGTCAATGAAAAGCGAGGAAAATTCCTTAACACAGAGTACATTTATGGTTAAATCTTAAATACATTAATTTGACTAAGTCTATATATTCTTCTTGAATTGCAAATCAAACCCAGACCAACAGACTTCCCAAATGTTTTCCTTACATAAGTCAAATAGTAACAGAGTCTGTTTTAAAATATGGATACTCTTCCTCCTAACGTGAGGAGCACTTTGTTATAAAACGTAAGTAAAAGTGCAATATCATTCTACCTCATAAAATTACAAAAAAAATTGGGTCCAGAATCCAGCCGTTTTAGCAGGGATCATCCTACAGACTAGATGTTTTTCTTTCAATTTAAAAATGTGCTATCGTTTTTTCAGGTATTTTTTTCAATATTGTGTTAGTTTTTTCTGCTTCTTTTCTACAAACTGTAGCTAAATACAGGAAATACAACATTGTCAGTTTACATAAGCTTAGCATATCAATCACTGCGTTATCTATTCTCTAAATAAACTTCATTTTTTTGCCAATAGAACTATCTGGAACATACAACTTTGACAACAACACCGACCATAATATCTCACAGCTCTATGATACAATAGAATATCTCTGTCATGAGTTCAAGGAAAAGTTAAAACATAAGAATAGCAACATAATATTAAGTAATACAATGCATAGATTCAATCATTTGAAAAATGCTGAGATATAATTTACTTAGTACAATTCACTTTGTTTTTTTTTCTTTGCGTAGAGTAAACCCTGTGACACTGACAACATGGATTTGTTTACGTCTATCTTGACTCGAGTGACCGGCACGAATATATAGTTCTTAACATACCACATGATAAAAATGCTAAATATATCGGTTTGACTTCAGAAGGCAAACTTCGGTTATAGTACACTATGGCATGTTTGGGTCGATAAAGGCAGACCCCCCGGGCACCGAAGACAACAGCAGCAGCAGCTCGTATCACGGCTTCTATGAAAAGTCACTTGAAATGTACGTTTTATTTTTTTTTTTGTTTTTCAAAACGGTCCCCACGACGACCCTAAGATCTGTGCTAGTGCTCTCTAGTCTAAACAAGTGCTGAACTTTCCCTCAAACTTCAGAAGTGTTGACCACTCTTACAACGCAAATGTGCAGTAAACGCTGGCTTTTCACCAATCGCTTCCCGTGTCGAGAAGGGGGATCTTCCTCGCTTTCTCTCTTCTATTTAATTTAAAGGCGCAAAATGTAAGAATCATGCATTGCTTCTCATTACCGCCCCCTCTGGACGTTAAGTGAACTGCAGGCTGCTGGCGCTCCAGGTGCATTCAGAGCACTGGAGTGCGAGCTCCGTGGGTTGAGAGACAAGAACAATCATAAACTAATGTTAGTTCTAATCACAAATGAACCTTGTACAAATTAAATAGCTATGAAAGAACAGACATTTTTGCCGTTATCTACGTTTAAACGCCACTTCCTTCCTTTTTCCCGGCAAAACCGAGCTGGTAAAAAAAAAATAGAAAACTATGCAACAGAGAGACCAGGGGAAGGTCTAATTTTTTAAGGTTCAATCATAACCTGCTCACAGACTGGCAATTTAAAGCGACCTGTGCACGCAAAATCCTACATGTCGTCCCTGAAGGAATTCATGATTCTTACATAGAGCACCTTCAATTCAACAGTTTTCTCCCATCGCGTCTGTAAAAGATCCTTCTGAGATACAAAGCATCATGCTAAAGTTGTGCTGGTCAGACATAGGCTGGTGTCGTTTGGTTTGGTTGAAAACCATTTCTGCTCAAAGAAATTGTCCGGAAAATATCCAGACGAGACAACAAATGGTTTGTTGATGATGATGTGTTAACGGAGAATCTCAATTCATCATTAGTCACTATTGAGCTGGCAACTCCACAGATCTAGACGTTTGTCGACGCATGAACGGTTAAGGTAGTTGTAAAGGTTTACTTGGTCGTGGTACTTGGTAAAGGTATCGGTGTCATCGGTTGTAAAAGGTAACACCCAAGACTGACGGGACTCCAGTGCGACAGACGACTATTAACGCAACGCAACGCAGAGAGGTAGCAGCGGCACCGCTAAGTTTAAGCTAACGGCCCTTCGAAGCAGTAGAGCTAAAGGTATTTATAAAGCGCTTAAAGGGCTCAGCGGTTAGTCTTTAACATGTTTTTAAAAGGAGAATTCCATGAGACCCTTTTACATTTCGAGATCGCAAAATGAACGGAAACCAAACCGGAAAAAAACCGACTCAAACAGCCAATCGGAACCGAGTAACACCAGAGGTGGCGCTGTCCCGGAGGTTTTAACGTCAGTGATTGGCTCCTCTTTAAACAGGGGGGGGGGGGGTGGTGATCACAGTGTCCGCCCAATCAAAACCTGAGCTTCCAGGTCACATGTTCAAATCCTACCGTCAAAATCATACACAGTAGCGCTGGGAAATTTGTTTTTGCAAATTTAGTTTTGCGTGACGTGAACGCAACGCCCATAGAGTTTTAGAAAAAATCTCGACCAATCAGAGAAGCAGGTGTTCCCCTTGTCGACCAATCAGAGAAGCAGGCCACTGGAGATGAAGGAAAAAAACCAGAAGAATTCACTGTGTTTATACTTCAAGAGTGCTGGATTTAAGAACTTTCTGGATTACCGATATTTACACTTTATATTTTTTTATATATACTCTTATTTATATAGGAATAAAAACCTTCAAGACTGTGAGTGTTAGCTACTCTAACAGGCAAGTTGAATAGGCCTCTGTGGTATTTAAGGTTCAAGACCCATTCTGATTCTGTGGTGTGTGTGTGTGTGTGTGTGTGTGTGTGTGTGTGTGCGTGTGTGTGTGTCTGTGTGCGCTTTGGTGCACATTGTGTACACCCACATAAATCTATATTAACCCCAAATAATTTAGCTCTCAAATACATACTAAATCTAATAGACATCTACTCTATCATTTCAATATACACGTTTCAATGTATGTACAAGGAATAAGAATGTTTTACAGTCCGATTCGAAAGGCAATGCACAGTGACTCTGAATCCAGAGTCACTCCCCAAACCCCTTCACACAAACACAATCTAAAATCGGAACCAGTTTTGTTTCCCAGCACACTTGAAACTCCGAGTTTGCTGCCGTGATTTTTCGTTTCCGTTTTCTTTGTCCCCCCGTTCTGTAAACACTATGTACAGCCTTAGAAAAATACACAAGAACACAAGACATAGTCACACGATAATATACTGTATGTACAACTGATTCAAGCCAACGTCACTTAACATGTAACATCTTCCCAGCGACCCCCCAAACACGTCAGCGTCGTTCACCGCCAGCGTCGTATATACAAGCATCGGGACTCAAGGCAGCAAATCGAAGAGTGCGACCATTTTTTTGCGGGTTCGTGTTGTTGCGCGCGCGGCGTCGCTGCGGTCTGAGTCGGCCCTTATCGGAAAAAAAGGGCAAAATAAACGACACGATGAACAGGCAACCGATGCACAGTGAAATTACGCTTGATAGCAAGTAAACCGGAGAGGCGTGTTTCAGTTTGGCTCTGAGGTTAAGGCAAAGCATTTGGCACTTGGTTTACAAGGACTTTTAGAAAAATAATTCGTTTTTCTACTTTTATACGATTGGAAAAAAGGTGTGTTCCTGTCCCAGGTCTTGTTGAGAGGAGGCAATGCAGGTGGGGGGTCTTCTGTACTGAAATGTGGAAGGTTAGGAATGTGTAGGTGAGAGTTCTTGTCACTTTTAGGCAAATGGGGGAATCAAAATCACATATTCACGTCCGAAATTTCTTTGTCATTTTTATGTTGTCCTTTAAACAAAGCGTTGAGTCAACTGAGGCGCCTGAGAAAGAGAGAGAGACGGGGAGAGAGAGAGGGGGAGAGAGAGAGAGGGGGAGAGAGAGGGGCTCTACCCAGACACCCAGCTTTGGGTGGTGGTCTTGACGCCGTGGTTGCTGAACCCGGGCTGGGTCACCACCATGGGCTCAAAGTTGAAGTCGAGTGGGTCCCCGTCCATCAGCGTGTCGTGAAGGATGGAGTCCACGTCGCACTCAAACCTCTCGATGGACATGTCGTCCAGGTCGCTGGGCAGCTTCTCCGGGTGGAGGAGGTGGTGATGGTGGTGCTGGTGGTGGTGGTGGTTCTGGGGCTGCTGCACGGTGCCCACCGCACGCCCGTACCCGTTGGTGCTCTGCGGGCAGTACCCCCCGGGGATCCCCCCCAGCCCTCCTCCACCTCCGCCTCCGCCTCCTCCACCTCCACCACCTCCACTTCCACCGGCTCCACCTCCCAGGTGGTTCACCAGGCCGTAGGGCATCTGCATGGGGCTCTTGAGTGCCGGCAGACGGGTGGTGCCTCCTCCGCCCCCGCCCCCGTGGTTCAACGACATCAGCAAGCGGCCGCCGTTCATGGGTGCCCCGGGTGACTGGGTGTTGAGGATGTTGTGGGTGTGCGGGTGGGGGTGGGGGAGGGGGAGGGGGAGGCCGTGCTGCAGGTGTTTGGCGCCGTGCTGCACGCTGGCGTAGGACGGCAGCAGGCAGCGGCCGGCGGTGGCGGGCGACACCACCGTGTCCACGGAGGGCGGCAGGAGGTCCGCGCCGCCGCCACCGGCGGCCACCCCGCCGCCGCCGCCGTGCTGCTGCTGCTGCTCCGAGTCGTTGGTCAGCAGCTCCTTCAGGAGGCCGGCGGGGCAGGTGTAGCCGCCCAGCGAGGGCACCCCGAAGCCGGGCTTGGTCTCGCCCAGCGCCTGCATGCCCCTGGAGCCCAACGCGCCCATCCCCACCGGGCCGTACACGCACTTGAGGTAGTCCTGCTGCTGCTGCTGCTGCTGCTGCTGCTGCTGCTGCTGGGGCTGCTGCTGCTGCTGCTGGGGCTGCTGGCCGGGGGGCCCCATGCCAGGACGGGCGCTGTAGGGCGCGTAGCCCGGGGACGACTGCGACGACTGGGAGGAGCCCGGGGTGCTGCCTCCGCCCCCCACCTGGGCGTTGTTGGGCGAGAGGAGGTTGAGGTTGCCCAGGAGGCTCTCCATCACGTTCTCCGGACCGTGGCCCAGACCCCCGTGAGCCGCCATCTCCGTCAGGCTGGGCAGGGTGGCGGCCATCTTGGAGCCGGGGGCCCCGGGGTAGACCATGTGCACCACGTCGCCCTCGTGGCCCAGCTCGTCCTCGGGCAGGAAGGGCGAGCGACGGCCGCTCTGGGTGCTGGCGTTGGAGCTGGTGCGCGGACGGAAGCTGCTCCACGCGTCAAAGTCGTCGTTGCTGTGGGAGTTGGGGCTGCCGGGCCACTTGGAGTAGGAGGAGCCTGGGCTCTCGGCCCCGCCCTCTGGACCACCCTGCAGGGACAGCTGCGCGCACACACACACACACACACAGACACACACAGACACACACACACACACACAGACACACACACACAGACACACACACACACACACGGACACACACGGACACACACACACGGACACACACAGACACACACACCACGGACACACACACACACAGACACACACGGACACACACACAGACACATCAAAGTAGAGTTAGTCGAGTGGAATCAATTAATACAACCAATTAGCTGAGATGAGATTAGATGGATCATGTTAGATCCAATTAGATGACACTGCCTACTAAACATTTAAATCTGTTCTAGCATATTCTAAGATCTATAGATATACTGTAGATATAGATATCTTAGTCTCACTATTTAATTGATACAGCGAAATCTCAAGGTGCTTCACAGCATGGGGGAAAAAGCAATCATAATACAAATTTGGTATTTGGCATCAGCATGACTCCAAGATTCAAGGATTCATGATTCGATTCAAGATTCACCATTCTAGTATTTCACGGGCACAAGTATTAATGTGTGGGTTGGGTCTCGAAGTGAACACCGCCTGAAGACGAGGTGAGTCTTGGCTTTGAACCTCCGCCTCTACTGCTACTACTCACCTGGCGTTTTCAAACCACGTTCCCAGCCTCAACTGTACAGGTGTGTTCACGTGTTTAAAACACACACACAAAACATCCACACATGAAACCCAACATTGTGTCTTTTTGGAGTCTGCGCGGCGCATCTATTGGTTTGCCACGTTACGTCACGCGTGATAGATGTGGAGCACCGGGGTCAAAGTTGAAATAATTTCCAAGTTTGAAGTCGAAATTCGAATTTTTCTTCAAACTTCAAGCGCGTTTATCTCGGGTGAGCGCTCCTGTCGCCTGTCGCCTGTCGCCTGTCGCCTGTCGCCTGTCGCCTGTCGCCTGTCGCCTGTCACCTGTCGCCTGTCGCCTGTCGCCTGTCGCCTGTCGCCTGTCAACTGTCAACTGTCAACTGTCAACTGTCAACTGTCAAACTGTCCACTGTCAACTGTCGCCTGTCGCCTGTCGCCTGTCGCCTGTCACCCTGTCACCTGTCTCTTTGGATGCACACGTCTGAATGAATCTCCCCTGCTCCTCCCTCCTCCCCCCCCCCTCCCCCTCCTCCTCCTCCCCCCCCCCCTCCCTCACCTTCTTCTTGGCCGCCCTCCGCGGCTCTTGCTGAACTTGCTGTTGTTGTCCATGGAGGCGGCGCGCCGGCGGGGAGATTTGCCGCTCTTGCCGCCCTCGGGGTTGAGCATCCACCAAGAGCTCTTCCCCGTCCCCTCGTTCTGCACGCGCACAAAACGGCTGTGCAGCGACAGCGTTTGTGTCTGATGGAGTTCTGCCGACAGAGAGAGAGGAGAGATGGACGGAGAGAGGAGAGACGGAGAGAGAGCAGAGAGAGAGACGAGAGAGACGAGAGAGACGGAGAGAGAGAGAGGAGGGATAGCGAGGGAGATGAGAGGGAGAGAGATGGGGGGAGAGAGGGAGAGGAGAGAGGGAGAGGGGGAAAGAGAGAGAGGGGGAGAGGGAGAGACGAGATGGGAAGAGAGAGGACAGATAAGAGAAACGGAGAGAGAGAGAGGAAGAGAGAAAGAAGGGGAGATGGAGAGAGAGAGAGAGATAAAGAGAAACGGAGAGAGATAGAGAGAGAAAGGGGGGAGATGGAGAGAGAGATGGAGAGAGAGGGAGGGAGAGAGAGAGAGAGAGAGAGAGAGGAGAGAGAGAGAGAGAGGGAGATGATTACAATTATATTTCATACTTCATATAATTGACTGCTTAGCAATCTAACCCGAGCACGAACTTGCGTGTTTGTACGTCTTGGCACTAAATAGTTGTACATTGTTTATCATATTGTATGTTCTTAGATGTTGGTACTGCTCTCAGAATGACACGTCTGCTCTTATCTCAGATATTATGCAGACAACCTGGTAATTATGAAACTCGTTCTATTAACCTTGTAATATGAATGCTTTAAACCTGCTCTATTCTTATCTTTATGTACCACAGTGATATATTGCTGTCTCTCCTTCAACAAATGTACTCTTTGTAAGTCTCTTTGGATAAAAGCGTCTGACAAATGCCCTAAATGTAAATGTCAATGTAAATGTCGCTGCTTTGGCCATGTCCGTGACAGTACAACACTTGTTAATGGGAGAGATAAACACTTTATTGATTCACATTTTCCAGGAGGCTTAGTACACACGAGGTCACATGAGAAACTAGAAGAGAGAACATAGAATAATTACCAGAAAAACAAGGTCAGACACAAGCTGTGATGAGACATAATAGTTCAATTAATAAGGTAACGCGCATCAGAAGGACAGACAGGGAGGAAAGGTTTACATTATGTTCGGGTAAAGTTGTTTTTCTGTTGGTTTATGCGCTTTCTACTTTCTGTGCGTTGATGTACTGGAAAGTGTGCACTGAGAGAGAGAGAGTGAGAGTGAGTGACACACGTGGGCGTGTAAGGACCGCAGGCGGGAATCGAACCCACGCACGACGTCTCGTCTGTGTGAGTCACCGCCGAGTCATGCGGGGTGAAACCTTTCCTCCACCATCACTGCAGTGCTGTGCATCTGTCTGTGGGGAGGCAGTAGCTCAGGAGCTAAGTGTGGAGGTGTCCCTGAGCAAGACACCACCTAACCCTACCTGCTCCTCCTAGCTAAGTGTGGAGGTGTCCCTGAGCAAGACACCACCTAACCCTACCTGCTCCTCCTAGCTAAGTGTGGAGGTGTCCCTGAGCAAGACACCACCTAACCCTACCTGCTCCTCCTAGCTAAGTGTGGAGGTGTCCCTGAGCAAGACACCACCTAACCCTACCTGCTCCTCCTCCTAGCTAAGTGTGGAGGTGTCCCTGAGCAAGACACCACCTAACCCTACCTGCTCCTCCTAGCTAAGTGTGGAGGTGTCCCTGAGCAAGACCCCCTAACCTACCTGCTCCTCTCTAGGCTAAGTGTGGAGGTGTCCCTGAGCAAGACACCACCTAACCCTAACCTGCTCCTCCTAGCTAAGTGTGGAGGTGTCCCTGAGCAAGACACCACCTAACCCTACCTGCTCCCCCTAGCTAAGTGTGGAGGTGTCCCTGAGCAGACACCACCTAACCCTACCTGCTCCTCCCTAGCTAAGTGTGGAGGTGTCCCTGAGCAAGACACCACCTAACCCTACCTGCTCCTCCTCCTAGTTAAGTGTGGAGGTGTCCCTGAGCAAGACACCACCTAACCCTACCTGCTCCTCCTAGCTAAGTGTGGAGGTGTCCCTGAGCAAGACACCACCTAACCCTACCTGCTCCTCCTCCTAGCTAAGTGTGGAGGTGTCCCTGAGCAAGACACCACCTAACCCTACCTGCTCCTCCCTCCTAGCTAAGTGTGGAGGTGTCCCTGAGCAAGACACCACCTAACCCTACCTGCTCCTCCTAGCTAAGTGTGGAGGTGTCCCTGAGCAAGACACCACCTAACCCTACCTGCTCCTCCTAGCTAAGTGTGGAGGTGTCCCTGAGCAAGACACCACCTAACCCTACCTGCTCCTCCTCCTAGCCGAGTGTGGAGGTGTCCCTGAGCAAGACACCACCTAACCCTACCCGCTCCCCCCTAGCCGAGTGTGGAGGTGTCCTATATAACTGCAATCCATTTACATCTGTCGTTACATCTGCACAACACAACAGAGTCTCTCCCACAAGCCTCGGAACAATAGGATCCCATAAGAGAACACAATAAATCCGTAAACGAAAGCATACGCTCGCTTGACGCCGGGGGGGGGAATGCCCGTCTCGTTAAACCATTTGATCCACTCAGGATTATTTATCCCCCTTCCCCTCCATCCCACCCACGGACACCCGGCCCAGCGCCGCGCAGACACAAACCACATGAAAACTCTTTAGCGTACAATTACACACGTTTTTATAATCGCTTCCAAGGGGGTGTGCATACCGATCCCAACGTGGACACCAGGGCCTCTCCGCAGGTTCTGATCCGTACAGAACGCGTACAGAACCCGTACGATGCCTTCACTGCTCACTTTATAGCCATTTAATGTTTCATATTTTGGATTTGATTGATTTAATCATCAGCTTGGTATAGAAACGAACACCATAGAACTGAACAGTGGACAACAACATACAATAACAATGAGCACAGTTATCACACACATTTCAGGTGAGATCTGTGTTTGTGGGGTGAGACCCGGGGTTTGAGGGTGAGACCCGGGGCTTGGGGGTGAGACCCGGGGCTCGGGGGTGAGACCCGGGGTTCGGGGGTGAGACCCGGGGTTCGGGGGTGAGACCCGGGATTGGGGTGAACTGTGCACTGCAGGAGGAGTCACTGGGGTCATGTCAGGTAATACTAATTATAATAATAGTACATTTTATATATATACTGTATATATATATATATATATATATATATATATATATTTATATATCGCTTTAAAAGGTACTCAAAACAGTTTAGATGATGAAAAACAGCCACGGACACAATAAATGCAATACAAATATAAAAGAAAGGTACAATCAGTGTACACAACACATGCTGCTCATTATGGGATGTAGACCCAGACAGTCATGCACTGGCACACACACAACACCACACCACACACAACACACCACACCACCACACACACACACACCACCACACACACACACACACACACACACACACACCACACACGCACCAACACCACCACACACACCACCACACACCACCACACACACACACACACACAAATAACACACACCCTGGCATGCACGCAGACAGGTGTATACAATCACGCAGGCACACACACGCGCACACACCCACACACACAACACACCACCACACTGAATGGCAAGACAGTGTTTGTTCCATGAGTAACACACACAGTTTGTTATCTACAGACAATATTGCACATGTGGACGCAATATCCTTGGCAAACAGCAGCGGTGTGTGTGTCCATTGTGTGTGATGTGTGTCCGCCATTACAATAACACACACACACACACACACACACACACACACACACACACACACACACACACACCACACACACGAGAAGAAAACACACACACACACACACACACACTCACATTCCACCTGACTGAACGTCCTGTCCGACACAGTCCAACACAATCATGCCGGCCGGAAGCAGCTCGCCTTTTGTCCTCGCTCACACCTTACAGCGCCCGCCGTTGCCTGGTTACGCACCAACGCAAAATCAGTTTGTGTTTTCTTTTTCCCCCTTTTCTTTTCTTTTCTTTTTTCTTTCTTTTTTTTGCGCTCAGGAAGCGACGGGGAAACTTTATTCAAATAACACGGCCGAGCCGACGCACGTGAATCCCGGGGGAAACATCTGGCGCGATAAGCAGAGCGGGACGAGCGAACGACGACGGCGACGACGACGACGACGACGACGGCGGCGGCGGTGGAAACAGAAGCGCCGAAACTCGTAGCTCCGAGAGAATCCTCTCAATGCTCACTTTGTTCGCGCCGTTGTCGCCGTTGTTTGAAAGTGTTTTTTTTATGTAAGATTTATGTGAGAAAGACCATAATCCATAATTAGCCTCGGTAGCTATTTTAGTTCTGTGCTTTTTTTCGTTCCTTTTTTTTTCCAGTCTTGCCGCCCGACCGCATCGCAGCTCCAGCTGTTTACGTCGCGTGGAGGACGACGACTCGGAGCACATTAGCGCTTCGGTCAACAAAAAACCCACAAACGCGAATCCTGCCTTGTTGTGACATGGAGACCCTGTGGTACGGGTAGCATGTAGCGTGTAGCGTGGTAGCGTGTAGCGTGGTAGCGTGTAGCGTGTGGCTTGGAGACCAAACCCGAGCTCAGCCGCCACGAGGAATTAGCGCTCAAGACTTTTTGGGCGGATTACGGGACGGGAGACATTTGAGTGACGGCGCTCTGTTCCGAATTACACACGCGATGTTATTTATGAAACGGAAGCAAAACTATTTATTATCAATCGATCACACCGATCAATACATAAGGTTTAAGGATACAATGTTATCATAAGATAAGATAAAACTTTATTAATCCCAAAGTACATTCTTGTGCCAGAGGTTGCTCAAAAATAACAACAACACGAGAATAAAAGCAATAGAATAATACATGTGTAACTAAAAAGTGTATAAGCCTAATAGAACAACAATAAGTCTAAGAAAAATAGTAATAGTAATACATATACATATAATAATACATATAACATTGTGATTATCTCATCAAATAACTTACACCACACCCCAATTATTTAAAAAATAAAGGCGTTCTATCTCTGACCATGAGACTCCAGGTCCGGAGACTCCGGGGCCGGTCCCAGGTCCGGAGACTCCGGGGCCGGTCCCAGGTCCGTCCCAGGTCCGGAGACTCCGGGGCCGGTCTCAGGTCCGGAGACTCCGGGACCGGTCCCAGGTCCGGAGACTCCGGGGCCGGTCCCAGGTCCGGTCCCAGGTCCGGAGACTCCGGGGCCGGTCCCAGGTCCGGTCCCAGGTGCGGAGACTCCGGGGCCGGTCCCAGGTCCGGAGACTCCGGGACCGGTCCCAGGTCCGGAGACTCCGGGGCCGGTCCCAGGTCCGGTCCCAGGTGCGGAGACTCCGGGGCCGGTCCCAGGTCCGGAGACTCCAGGGCATCGCAGGACCTGCACACGGCCTCCACCGTCACTGGCGTAGACCCCGTCGCCACGGTGACTCACCTCCTCACATCTGGTTCTCAGTCTAGCCTCCCCCCCCCCATACCTCCTCCTCCTCCTCCTCTTCCTCCTCCTCTCACGCCTGTCTGCTCTCTCTCTCTCTCTCTCTCTCTCTCTCTCTCTCTCTCTCTCTCTCTCTCTCTCTCTCTCTCTCCGGTGGCACGCAATACCTTCCTCTGTAGCCCTGGGGAAAAAATACACACTTCTTCCACTATTTTTGCAACTTCTCGTTCTCGCTCCCCTCACCCTCTCCCCCCTGCAGCTCCCTCTCTCTCTCTCTCTCTCTCTCATACCTCTCCCTCTATCTCTCTCCCGCTCTCTATACCCTCTCCCTCTGTCTCTCCCCTTCCTCTCTTCTTCTTTCTCTCTTTCCTGCATCCCTCTCTCTATCTCCCTCGCTCCCTCCCTCTGTCTCTCTGTCTCCCTCGCTCCCTCCCTCTCTCTCTCTGTCTCCCTCGCTCCCTCCCTCTCTCTGTCTGTCTCCCTCCCTCCCTCTCTCTCTCTCTCTCTCTCTCTCTCTCTCTCTCTCTCTTCTCCCTCTCACCTGACTCTGTTCCTTAACCAGACTGGAGTCAGCCGTCTGGACATTATGTCTCCTAAATTTTNAAAAAACGGCAGCGGTCAAGGGTCAAATCCCTCTCTCTCCCTCTTCTTTCTCTCTCACTTCTCTCCCCCTCTCCTCTCTCCTCTCTCTCTCTCTCTCTTCCTCTCTTTTCTCCCCCCCTCCTCTTCTCTCCCCTCCTCCTCTCTCTCCTCCTCTCTCTCTCTCTCCCTCCTCTCCCCTCTCTCCTCTCTTCTCTCTCATTCTCT
>PIJE02004812.1:5000-11198 GCA_002895965.2 Coryphaenoides rupestris | reverse complement strand
GCTCGTACCCCCGTCACGAGTCCATTGATATTCGAGCCAAATCTAAAAATCATTCCTTGGCAGAGCCGCCATTTATCAATTGAGAGTGCAATTGCGAACGTTAATCCCGGCAGCGCAGTTCACTGACAGTGCTGATTATGGAAGCCTTAATTGCTCGCTTTAATTACCCGGGCATCACCCGCCACCGCCACCGCGAGCTGCGAGCGCCGGCGTTAAAAACAGAACACTTCCTACAGCTTTTGCCACAGCTCCTCCCGTGGCGAGAGGGGGCGGAGTCGGCTGCAGTCGTGATCCTCGGTGACTAAGAGGCACGACGTCATCTGATAGCACTCGCTGACCTCGGGCGCGGAACACGAACGAGCCGTAAAGACGAGCCGCCGAGACGTTTTTTGTGAGGAAAAACGGTCAGAAACGCTATTTCGGGCCCACGAGGCCGTATTCCTGCTCGCGGATTCCAGATTCCCGGTGGGGGGGCTGCGTCGTCGTCGAGCCGGGCCTCCTCTGACATATCTCTCACTTCTTCTATTGCGCAACGGGGCAGCCTCTATCGCCAGGGACTATCCACCCGGAGAAAATCAATTTGTCTACCTGCGGACGTGATCTGCGCATCCATTACTCCCCCCTCAGCTCCGCCTCCCCGCCGTGCATCGGGAGAGATACGTTAAGCTACGAGGAGGGAGGGAGTAAAACTACAGACCGTAAGAACGGTCAGCAAAAGCCAAAAAAGCAAGATGCTGGCCAGAGCAAAAAGTCACTGGAGAGGAGACACGAGTGCAACAACAGCTTAGTGTAGCTGCGTCAACACTGAGGTGACTGGGAGAAGTGGTTTATATATACGGTGTACGTATATATTATCTAGAGTCAACTGTTTGTATGTGCATAGTGTATATGTACAGTAAATATTGTGTATGCTTGATTTTTTTTTCCTCCATTATTTGATATAGTGATGATTTCACTTATCCCTTATCCCCTCTCCTCCTCTCCTATCCTCCTCCCATATTCCATCCTCCTCTCCTCCTCTCCTCCCCTCCCGGCCTCCTCCTCCTCTCCCCTCTTCTCCATCTCCTCCGCCTCCTCCTCCTCCATCCATCCCTCCATCCATCCATATTACCATGGTCTGTAATGCTCCTCCATCCCCTTCTCCTCCAAGTCCGGGCCTCATTCCGTCTCCCGCAACAGGAGACGTGTCCTCTGGTGGAGACCAGACTTCACCACCTCACCACCACGATCAGTCCAGTCAGAAATCTCATCTACTGCCGGATTTCCTGGCTTCTTCACTCTAGGGTCTGATCGTCAAAATGAACATTGTGCAACTTTATTCGTACGTAAACTGCGCAATTCCGAATTATAGGTTGCTTTTACTTTAAAGGTCTGTGTTTATCGTTTTTTTGTGTAGAACAACGATCACAAAGTCCAACACCAAATAACAATAATGAACTGTGTCGTTTGGAGAAGGCAACACGTTGGTTTTAAGATGACCATTCCGACGGCATCGGAAGCTTGGGAGTCAGGTCAGGTTTTAATGCGGATGGACTAATGGAGTAATGGAGGCTGACCTGACCCGGGTTGTTTAACACCAACCCTGTAATGTTTCTACTGCGAGAAGCGCCAAGTGAAATTAAACTATCTCACCCCAGATCTCTTAGAGATCATCTCAAAGTCGCCCAACTCCCAGCCACCCCCGCCCCGCCTCGGAAAGTGTGAGACTATATATTTTTGTCCTTTTTTTTCCCTCTTTAATTAATGAAGAAAGATTTATCAAAAGAAGCATTAAATCTGTCTGGGGCGCGCGGAATCCTGTGCGGCTATGAAGCAACATTAAACTGATGAATGAGCACAATGTTAATGATGATTTGATGGCGTTAAAGATAATATTACATTACGCTTAGTGGAAATTGATGGCCGCTGAGGTTGATGTCTCTGTCTTATTCAAATCTGTTCGTGCGCAAAATGTGTTTGTACACACACACTGGGATCGGCACTGAAGAGAGTCGGTCATCAAGGCGAGAGGAAGAGGAAGAGAGAAGGGCAAAGCACTGCAGCAGAACTCCTCTCCGGCGTTCGGCTTTCCTTACTAGACCCTTCGGGGGAATGGCTTTTCACTGCAGCCTCTGTCTCTGAAAAGGTCTGTCTCTGTATATCAAAAAGGTAATTGCGAGATAGCAGGCGAATAGTATTGTGCCGTCGCAGGTAGATGTTATAATATGTGTCAACCAATATCTGATTGTGAGTTCGCTCCGTCTGTGGTCTGTATCATATCAACGCTGTACGGTCTGTCTGAGCGCAATGCATTTGAGATGAGAGAGAAGACGTGCGCTTATCTTAAAATCCTCTGCAATAAGGAAAAGTGGAGGAAAACTGTTGCGGTGTTGCAGTCCGGTCAGACGCAGTCAACACCGTCGACGCCGCTGTGCTTGGGCGATGCTTGTGAGGGCTGGTTTTGTAAATGGAAAAAAAAGAAACTCCCAGTACAGGGATCATGGCGTCGTGCTAGCATGTGATCTCCGATAATTCTGCCAAGGCATGCGGTATCAGGGCTATAAACGCGCGATACAATCCTATTTAACAAACGGAGCGTGGCGGTGGCACAATGTCACATTGGCACCCGCCACAGTTAAGACGCCCGCCTCAGCGCCTAAGCCACGCTCTAAATATGAAGTCTTAACTAAATCTCCCAGCTTATCTGATAGCAGACACTTCAGTCAAAGTGCTGAGGCGGCGAGTTCTCATCCCGACTGTCGCTGATTTGTTAAAGCCACCTTTGCCGCCGATAATATTACTCTCCTCTCCCCACGCTTTCTGTCCTGCTCTCCTTCTCCATCTCCATCTCTACTCCCCACCTCCTCTTATCTCCTCCCCTTCTCTCCTCTCCTGTGCTCTCCTACTCTCCTCACTGCTTATCTCTCTCTCTCCTCTCCTCTCCTCTCCTCTCCTCCCATTTTCCATTCCTTCAATTTTTTTTCTCCCCTGCCACGTTCCCCCTCCCCTCTCCTCCTCTGCTCCTCCTCCTCTCCTCCTCCGCCTCTCCTCCGCCTCTTTCCCTCCATCCATATTACCATGGTCTGTTGCTCCCCATCTCCTGCGGGGATTAGCAGGCTAAACGCGGCGAGGGGCTCGCTAGCATATGGGAGAGACGACTTCTCCCCGCGTCGCAAATTCGCCCCGTGATTGAGGGGAGCGTCGCCTGGCCCCCGCCGGGAGCGAGCGGTGGGCGAAGGCGGGACGCCACGCCACGCGGCCGAAATGACCTCGGACTGACTTTAAAGCGACCTTGAGTCGGGATTTAGCGAGCGGGCGGCTCTCGCTGGAAACGCCGCGATAAGGCTTCCAGATTAACAGATGAGACTGGAGGGGGGGGGGGGAGGGAGGCAGGGAGGGAGGCAGGGAGGGAGGGTGGGGGGGGGAGGGATGAGGAGACTGTCTCCCTCGATGCAGGAGATTAAGCCGCAGGGGGTGGGCGGTGTGGAGGTGGCGGTGGTGGCGGCGGCGGTGGTGGCCGGTGGCGGTGGTGGTGTGGGGTGTGTGTGTGTGTGTGTGAGTTGCAGGCGGGCGCTTATGCGCGGGCACACAGGGATGCTCCCACTTGTGCGAATGACAGATCAGCGCGCCTGGTGGGCGGCATCTGGTTGCCGCGTGATTAACGCCGGGACCCGCGGCCGCCGTGCCCTCGTCCCAGGTGGGCAGCGAGGTGGGCTAAGTGAGCGGGGGGGCGGCGTAGAACACAGAGATAGATTGTTTAATCCGCCTAATGCAAAAGACCCATTTGGAGCCTCACGCAAACCTCACTACCAGGGCCAGAAGTTGATATTTTTCTCATTAATCGGAGCTGGGAGTTAATCAACGATGAATCTCTGTGTTTATAGCTCATAATTATAGAGAGAGAGAGCGAAAAGCGAGAGAGAGAGAGAGAGAGTCACCGCGTAACACGACGTTGATGAACGGTCATAAAAAATACTAATAAAGTTGGTTTTATTAGCTACGGCTGCAGGTACATTTATGCGAGTATTAAAGTGCATTAAGAGGCAAACGGTTACACGGCGGACAAACCTTTGCCAGGTCGCGCTGTGGGACCCGTGGACCGAATCCAACATGGCGACGTCACCTCTCCGCCGTTCCACCTGACTTTCTCTCCCCCGCTTCCCCCGCCCGCATTTTATCTTTTCCCGTTTCTTGACCGTTTCTCCACCCTTATCGGTCCCCCCGTGTAGCCCGACTGGGATTAAACCATGACTCTCTCTCCTGCCTTGAGGCCGCGCAGACACCTCCTGTCCTGTCCTGTTTGGATAATAACCCCCAGCTAACTGTTAACTGTTACGCCCCCCCCCCCCCCCTCCCGCAGGGCTTAATCAATAGCCTAATTACTGTTAAGGAAAATATTATGTCACGGCCGCTGCTGGGTGGACATGATAGCACCCTGGTGTACCGTAACCGCGGAAACACACACCTGCCGAGCGCTCGGTCTCATTAGCCTCAGGACCAGCGTCACCCCCCGAGAAAAAAGGGAAAAAAGTCAGACTGGGAATTGGCCGCACAAGTCAATCGTCACGTAAAAACACACACACACACACACACGCACACGCACACACACACACACACACACACACACAACATGATTAGTATACATGCGAAGGCGAAGGCAGGAAATGAGAGAAACGACGGCGAGTATGGCGACGGCCCACCGGCTCTCTCATTAAAAGATTGCTCCAATTCACGGTCGCGTTTTCTCGTCTTGTGCCGCCGCCGCCGCCGCCGCAAGCTAGCAAGTTCGGGCTAGGGAGGGGAGGGGAGAGGGGGGAGGGGGGGGACAGGGGTGGGTGGGTGGGTGGGGGGTAGAAACATGTCCGCCACGGTTCTCATCCGTCAACATCCTAACCGGGACCAGGCGGTTGGCAAAGCGGCGGAGACCTCTTCAAGGGCCCTCGGCAAAACAACCTTTTTTTTTTTTTATGTGAATGTTTCTGTGTCTTTTCCCCCTTTTTTCTTTTCCTCTCCTCTTCCTCTCCCCCCCCCCCCCCCCCCCCCATGTTTTCCCCCTCGCCAACACAAAGGGGCAGCTCTTCACCTGTCAACCTGATTATTCAGTCTAATGTTTCCTGTTGAATGCTGACCGCTACTCTTGTTTTCCCACACGGGGTTCTGTGGGAAGCCTGCGGAGAGCCGCCGGACAAAGGGGGCCCACAGTCCTGGCCCGGGTTACCTCATGGCTTTGGTTCCCTGAAGTGGCTCGTCGGGCTTTTCAGACTCTCTCTCCCTCTCAGACTCTCTCTCTCTCTCACAAACTCTCTCACTATCTCTCTCTCTCTCTCTCTGTCGCCACCAAAAGTGGGAGAAGAGAAAAAAACAAGGAGGAGGAGGAGGAGAAGGGAGGCAGGGAGCTGGAGTGGCGGGAGACGGAGCGCTTGAGGACAGGACAAGAGCGTTGACAGGAGCAAATAGACACTCTCTCTCGGCGACAGCGCAAGAAAGGACGGTGAGAAATAGAGATAGAGAGAGATAGACAGAGAGAGAGAGAGAGAGAGAGAGAGGCAAGGAGAGAGAGTTCTCCCCCCCGTCTAGCATTCACCCCTGTTTGTATGATTAGGGCCAAACAGGCAATTAGTGCAGATGGAGACTGAAGATTGGCTCCTGGAGGAGGCCCTGGTAATTCACCCCGACCCCCAACCACGAGGTGCATCTGAGCCCCCCCCCCCGCACCCACACCCACACTCCCACCTCCAAACACACCTGACCTCAGACGCTCCTCAAATTGGGGCGGGGGGGGGGGGGATGCTCTCTCATATCATATTTATGACAAGAGGACCCCAGGAGGAGCACACATACTGGGAGGTGGAGGGCGGCGGGGGGGGCTCGTCTGCTCCATATGTTGTTTACCCCGGCAGGTGACCCTTACTAGAATGACACCCAGGTGACACCCACACAGGTAATCCCATACGTCCCAAAGATGTGGCGATAGCTGCGAGAGAAACCGGCGGGGAGGTGAAAAGTTGTACAAAAAAATTGTTAAGAGAGAGGTAAGAGCATCCCAGTGCTACAGTTTCAGACGGCCATGGGATTGTAGAATGTCCTTGCCGTTGGCTTAGCGCCTGTGATAGCGAATTCACCGAATGGACGGTCCTTGCAGAAGTTGTCTCATTTTCGTGTAGCAGCAGTCGTAGTTTTTAGTTTTTAAGCCCGACTGTGTTATATCTGTGACTGTGT
>PIJE02004811.1:11532-22836 GCA_002895965.2 Coryphaenoides rupestris | reverse complement strand
CTCTTGTGGCGACATGAGGCTGGATGGAACAAGCAGAGGAGATAGTCGGCTAAGCGGAGAGCAAAACGGGGAGAAAACGCAAACGAACTGCTGATGACGCAGCAGATCAGATTCACTTGAAGTGATTAAAAAACACAAGAACGACTGACTGAGTGTTTGCGGTGCAGACGGTGTGCGGTAGAGACAGCGTGCAGAGCGCATTAAAGAGAACGTTATATATACACGGTATATATAACAAACATTGTATTTCCAGCAGTGTTCATTAAACAAACAATTGCAAGTGAAAAGCAGTAAATTATCAATGTTTGGAATTAAAATCCAATTTTCACCCTGATCTTTGCATATTTTTAGAATGCGATTCTTCACCCGTGATTTTTGCATTCTTTGATTTCCGTTCAACCGAACGCCGCAGCCTTGGCATATTGTTAGTATCATATGTACATAAAGCACGCGCCGGAGCCCCGCGGTGAGAATGAATGGCTCAGCGTGGTATAGGGCGTGGGTCTCTGCCTCCGGGTTTTCCTTTCTGTCTTTTTCGATGTATTTTTTGGCGGGAAGGACACCAGCGCATTACCGCCACCTAACCGTGTTGGAGTGTGGACCACAGTTATCTGATTCCCATAACCAAAATCACAAATACCAAATACAAAACTATAGACTGCAGGCAGCATGCGGGGTCCTTACTTAAGATTGGTTAAAATACCAGAGCGGAGGGACAAAGTAGCTTCAGCAGTATAGGTTGAGGATTATACATTAGGAGTTTGGTCCAATGCTGCCCCAAGGTTGTGCTATTGAAATAGTAATGTCTATTAATTGACATTGTTTTAAAGTGCTCTTATTGATAAATGTGATCTAACAGAGGTAAATGGCAAATATTAACCTATATTGCTTGTAATTGAGATACAGTAAACATCTTGGTAAGTATTTTTTACATAAATTGTTTAAGGCTTTATTGATTTAAAAAACTCAATAATGCCGGGTTGGGTTCAGCAAGACCCGCGAACATTGGATGCAGAAACAAAAACATGACCTGAACACAAGGCTTAATGTGCAATGTCTAGGTCAATAGATAAGAAGTCCTCATCTGTAATGCTGTCTTTGCCGTGGATTTGAGTTGGGCTGACTGAAGCTGTTGGCAGAGGTCTGAATGGTTGGTCCAGCAGATGAGGTCACGGCTGATTGTGTTCATCGAATGCCTCCCAGCTAATGAAATTTGGAGTCAAAGTGAAGATAACTAGCCACGCTGGGTTCAATCTCATGTCCTTTAACTTACAAGGACCCACATACCGAACGAAGCATGTTTCTGAGGTTCCATGGTTCCAGACCTGATTTAATGACAGCGCCATCTACGATGTATCGCGGTCATCTTTTTACCTAGCACGTTGTCCTTCACACACTTCTTAGACATGATCTTGGATAATCTACATACCCGTTCATGAGACGATTCAACTTACAGTTCATGAGAAATATGACTTTGATATATGAATGACCATTAGCATAAAGCGCTAACTTTATAACACCACATAGCACACAATATTTTACGAAACGACTTGCCCTTATCCCCCTTGATGGAGAATATTCCCAAGAGTACACATGTGCATCGCTGCCTGAATCTGATAAAGCGTTCATGAGGAGATGATTTGTAAGCATTATTTTAGCATTAGCATTAGCTTATCACCAAAAATGGTCAAATTTCAAATGCCTGTAGTTTCCATGTTTTTGAGATATCAACACCTGAGCCGACATGGTACAATTTGGTGGTGTCCTCTTAATGTCCAGTCCGCTTCAAGTCCCTAGCTTATTGTGGCAACAAGTTATAAACACGTGAACATTTTGCATATTTTCTTTCCTTTTGATATGCCATTTTGTCCCGCCATTTTGGAATATATCTCTTAGCTGTTAACACCCTATGAGAGGACCTGCAGGATCCTACATGTACATGAGCCATTTCAGACCTATCGGACCTACGGAAATTTGTTCCCCATGAGGAAATACACAAGGATACCTGGTTTCATAAATTTCCATCAAACGTGGTGGAAATGGCAGCATTTAGAAATTTGCGTTTTCAATCGGTTACTGTAGCGCCACCTATGGACGAATCATAGTCATTCTTTCTGGCATAGTTACTCATGGTCTGTAGTTTGGACATGGTCATTTATAGCATTTTTGGTCAAGGACTTTTTGAGCTATTTGACCAAACCAATGAAAAGAATAGTACGAGAAAATAATAATAATAATAATAATAATAATAATAATAATACCACCAATTACAATAGGGTTCCTACTACGTAGGACCCCTAATAATGACACATTATAAACTAATAGCTGTGTTGCATTCATCCAAACCTTTGTCGAGCACACGAATGCGTCACGTGACCGCACTTAACGGACCGACTGCATCCTGGGGGGGCGTGGTTTAGATTTAGCCCCGCTCCGTCTCATTACGGTGACGTCACAACCCGGACGCACCTGCATATCATACCTGCAACAACAACACCGCCGCCGCCACCACCACCACCACCGCCGCGGGCCAACATGTCCTCCGCCGGGCTCCACTGGCGCTGCTGCTGCTGTCGCTTCATTCTGTATGTTGCTTTCCTCGTGAGTCCCGGGCTGACGGCGGAGCTCTCCCTGTGGAACGTCCCCTTCAACTCGGTGGGTCTATTTCGGTTGAACGTGAACGTGTCACGCGTGGTTCCCCCTTTTTTTTTTGTAACGCGACCGCATACCTTTTGTTTGGCTAATGATGCACAGCAGCTGTTCAGTTAGCAGCTAGCCGCTAGCTCCGTTAGTAGGGTTGGGTATCGTTTAGATTTATCCGATACCGGTGCCAAACCGATACTTTTAAAACGATAACGGTGCCAAAACGGTGCCAGAACCGATACCTTCTTTAAAAAGAGCAAACAACAACCAGTGTTAATTTCGTTAACGAAATGTTTGACGAAAAATATGCGTTAACGACCTTTTTCCCATGACTAAGACGTGACGTTGACGTGACGAAAACGGATCTTTGAAAATAAAAACTGTGACTAAATCTATTTTTACTTTCGTTGACGAGACGAAAATGTTAGTGGTGGACGAACGGACATTCAAAATTGAATTAATTATTAAAGAGTTTGATTCCAAAACGCGATAAGCCGCCATTAAAAAGAAAAAAAAAAAAAAAGAATCGTTTTCCCGCAAAAACGCCCACAACGGCTAGTTTCTCTGCAATTATATTATTATATTATTATATTTATTATTATTATTCCCTTCTTTCCAAACTGTGATAAACGCCACGACAGATTTTCAGCAGACCTCAGATATATCCGCTCGGCCAATCACAGCGCCCATTCCCGTGACTTAACTAGCCCTGTGACAGCTGTCAAAGTCCTGTCAGAGAAAACACACATATTGTAAGAGATTTTAAGCGAAATTATTCATTGAATGAAATAATGAATAACTTTGATGGAACCAGAGGAGCCGGTGGTTGTTTCTACAGTGGGAAAAAAAACATAAACCATCAAAAGATCATCATAGACGGAGAATGTGAAGAAAATGCGACATTCCTGGCGGTGGTCGCTTAGACCCTTATTAAGACGCAGAAGCGCCTGGTCCTGTTCAACTTCCGTTGAATGAGCGTAGAAAGACTGGACGTTTTGATCAAGATCACCAGCAATGAGCTGATCAGCGTGACTACAGTCCGTCTTCTTGGTGTGTGTGTTGCCGGCGATTTCTTACACACACACACACACACACACACACACACACACACACACCAATTAAGACGGACTGTAGTCACACTTATCAACTCATTGCTGGTGATCTTGATCAAAACGTCCAGTCTTTCTACGCTCATTCAAGTAAAAGTTGAACAGGGGTCGGGTTTTTTATCAATCAGCATGAATGCATCAAATCTTCGCGCAGTATGACGATCTATGCAATCACTAGAAGGATACCCGGTCTGTTGTTCACAGCAGTTCCGGTCATCTTGTTTTTTAAATGTGACTAAAACTAGACTAACATTTTATGAGTTTTCGTCGAAGAAAACTAGACTAAAACTAAGAAGGTTTTTAAACATTTGTTGCAGGTATTATTGTTCGCGTTTTTTGGGGTAAAATGCAGCCAGACTTTCGACCGTCGTGGTTTCGGCATTTTGCGGGTACTTGCTGTCACTGTCTGATTGAAATGTTTACTAAAGTTAGGTGTGGGTTGGGCAGCGTGACGTGTCCATCAGCGATATTTCGTTTCGAGCACTAGAGGGCGCTGAAATGCGGTGGATATTTCAAATGGCATTTTAACTACTGGCACCGAAATGAGGCACCGAAATACGCGTTTTGATTCGGTACGGTTAGTACCGGTTGTACGGGAACCGGTTCCATAGTGGTACCGGTTCTCGGTACCCATCCCTATCCGTTAGCCATCCCGGATCAGGAGGAGGATTGGGGGAGGGGGGTGATCAATCAATAGGGCTCAGCTACTACAACGCTGGCATATTATATTGTGCAGCTATAATCGCTATTTGTTTCCCCGAATGACAGGTCACACTACAGGCTACGATACAGCACACCTGCAGCACATCTGCATCATAACATGAGCTAACCCTGTTCATCATCTCTTTATATGTGACTTGATGTTGTTGTTGTTGTTCTTCTTCTTCTGCTCCCTGTGCAGAGCCGCTATCAGGTGTTCAGGAAGACCCTGTACGCCAACACGACCATTTACATGAATTGTAAGTCGTGCTTCTTCTTCTTCTCTCTCATCTCTTTCTGTCGACCTACATTGTGCTTAATGATGTATTCAAAACTCACCACCAGTAGGTCACCTCGCCGGACAGCTGGGCGGCGGCTCCGTCTCCCCTGACACGAAACTCAACATGTGTGCTCAAAGCATGAGTCACGAGCCGCCTGTCAATAAAGCAAGAATCACAAGACATTTGTTTTTCGACCTTCACACTTCACAGCACTGACACAAAGTTCGTTCATGACCCAAGCTGTGCAATATCGGTGCGTTTCGTGCCGTTGAACACAAGCAGATCTGTTCTGACCTGACGTGTTTGTCCGTACACAAATCAAACGTCATTCTCATGAAAGTATTTCGTTGAAAAAACTAAAGTGATGGCAACCAAATACTCGATACCAGGCATCAAAACAACATTCGCACATCCGCAGACCACATGATGTAAATGACAGCTACAAAGTCCAAACATGCAAACTATGCATGCAGCTATAAAACTTTCGTCAGCTATATTACAAGGTAACTTGACGAGAATACATGACACCGTGTACTATTCTAATTTGTTGTAAATGTAAATGGAGCTGACAAGCGTTGCTTCCCAAGACACAAACAGCTGAGGACGTGCTAAGTTAAGGAGGAACCAGAGCATTTCCTGATGAGCTATGAACAGTTTGTTTGCCTGGATTCGATCTGAGTCAGTTCATATACCGATTCCGGTTGCGATACGGAGGTTTTCTCACGTTCATCATCAACCGCAGAATGGGGCTGCAACAAGGAATTGTGGGAAAGTCACACCACTGTCTCCTTTCCTTTTGGTAAAAAGGATGGTCCAGTCAGCGTACCCTATGCTAAAGGAGGCATTGAAGCATTATATTTACATTTACATTTACATTTAGGGCATTTGGCAGACGCTTTTATCCAAAGCGACTTACAAAGAGTACATTTGTTGAAGGAGAGGCAGGAATATATCAATGTGGTACCTGAAGATAGGAATAGAGCTGTTTTCAAGCATTCCTATTTACGAGACTAATAGAACAGGTTTTCATAATTGCTAAGATGCCTGCATAAGTAGCTGGGCAGGTGTGCAATTCTAAGCATGATACAACATCTGAGAACGAACAAACGAACGAAGCACCTTTCCTTAGCATGTCGAGAATTGCGACTAGGAGGTTGTTAACGTCCTACTACTATTTAACTACTGTAACTACGCCTAGGTCAAATTGTGTTCTCCATATTTTTACCTGTATAGACTTTCCTCGCCATAGATGGCATGAGAGTGTCGGTTGTAATCATTGTTGATGTGAATACAGTTTCCTGTGCATTTCCTCATTGCAGTCTACGGCGATCACACAACCTGTGATGCAAACCTGGCCTTCAACATCAGCTGGTACCTCCGGTCCTCGGTCTGCTACAATGAGGTCTTCAACACCCCGGTCAGAGCTGTCAACGTCATATGTGTATAGATATCTATCTATATATATATCTGTGTTTCCATCTAGGCATAACTCAATTCATTATTCTTGTTTAATTTGGTTAATTTAGATTTCTGACAGCTCGATTTAACCGAGTAGACCTAGACTAGACTCCAAAGCAATCCTGTGATAGGTCTATTGTCCTCCTTAATAATCTCACATCCTAGGTGTGGCGGTGCACTTAAATTCACTGGAATCTGTTTTGTGAGCATTTTCTGGCACTTTCGTCAAGAGTTTGCGCATGTGTGGATGTGGAAATCCCAACGGCTCTGTCACTCCCCATGGGCCACAAGCGTGACGTTGTTGACGTTGTTATCGTTGTTATCATGGTTTTCCTGCAGGACAAGGCGGCGATCAACATGTTTGGGATGGAGAACATGCTTCGGAGGACTGGCGTGGCTTCTACAGCCAGGGATATCTGTACTTTGACAACTGCTCGTCCCTGTTCCAGCCCAAGGTCTACAGCGGCCTTCTGAACACTCACTCTGCTACCACTCCCCTCTATATATAGAGTTGTATTTATTGACCTTTATTTGCATCAACATAGTATTTTTGTAATTTTTTGATTGACATTTATTTGACATTATTAATTAATTAATTATTTGTTATTATTACTTATTTATTAATTTATTGTGGTTATTCAAGCATCTGGTCCACACATTGTAATGATGACTTGGTGCACTAAATGCACCAAACAGTTGTGGTTCAATTGTGACTTCCCCCCCCCCCCCCCCCCCCCACATCCAGACTTCACCATACCATCAGGACTTCAGCAGCTACCAGCCTCTCTCTAGTCCCAAGGTAAGCCCCCCCCCTCACTCCCCCACCCCCCACACCACCGTAACCCTCATCATAACTACGCAAACAAACCAGCTTCATGGAATCTGGATTGGCTGGCTCTACTGCTCATACTATACATGTATGTATACATGTGTCATCCTGTTGTCATTTCACTTTTTTTTTTTTTCTTGCTTTTTTCCAGAGCGATCCATCCACCAATCAGACGCTGAGTTGGCTTGACAAACCGGTGAGGCCTTTGGCACCGTCTTTTGGCACCAGACCGATGGCTTGTCAGTCATCTCATTAGTCATCAGCATGACTGCTGTGAGCTTAACCACAGCGGTCACATGGCTCTGCCCAAACAATGTCATTGTGGCACAACACTGACTTCCTGAATCGGTCCCAACGCAAGTTTTACACAAATAACGCTTCAACGATCTAAACTACAATGTCCTAACTAAGTGTAGGCCTGCTGTTATGTGGTTATACCGCCGCCATCATATGAGACCGAATGCACTGGAGCCCTGCTGGAATCAATTTATGGTCACACACACACACACACACGCATGCACGCACGTGCACGTCTGGCTGATGCTAGCTGGTTCAAGCTAACGCAAGCTCGCTTAGCCAGGCTAGCTAGTGCCAGGTATCAATACCTAGCCTCGCTTGTGCTAACTGGTGTCGATAATGCCAACTAGAAATGGGCTGACGATGACTTGTCTAGCTAAAGAGAACTAGTCTGGCTAAGGATACCTAGCTTAGCTACTACCAACTGGTCTCGCTAATCACATTGATTATGCTAAATATTACAATATTAATTAATTAATATTATAACACACCAGCACCATGCACATCAACATGGTGCACCTCAGCATTGCTGCTGAAAGAGATCGTAGGGGAGCAACCCTGTTTGGGCTCATAATATGGGGTCATAATAATAATAATGTAGTTGTATTAATAATCTGGGGTTATTATAGAACTTGGGTGCGGTGGCCAAGGCCTGGGAGGACGGCCCCTACCTGTTCATGGTGAAGGTCCAGACCTTCCAGCGCCCGATAGACGAGTTCGATGACGGAACATTCGCTTCACAAGTGAGACGCCATCTTCTCTCACGTTTACACCGTTTATGGCGACGTTATGCTGTCCGCAGACATCGTGTGTGGGCTCACTGGGTTTTCTTCTCTCTCTAGTGCAAGTGGCGATGAGGGGCTCACATGAATATTCGTCCCCGGCTGATTGGCCCCTGATGATGGTACGTGACTCTGATACTTTGCGTACTCCTAGAGCGGAACAGATTGATCACATGTAATTGTGGGCAATTGGGGAGGACATTAATTTGGTTAAATCCCCTCCCCCACTTTGCATCATGACAAATAGTTTTGAATGAGATTTTATCCTGTTTTGATTCCAGTGAATCCCAAGTAAACAAAGATTCAACTGCTCTTGTTAGTCTTACTTTGTAATTTTTCTTTGTTTCATCATTCAATTATTTCAGGAAGTCACTGGTGTTCTATAAAAGCCAAGACCCTTTTTGAACTTTGATCTTTCAACTTGTAACTTTTTGTGAGATTGGGGCGGCAGTAGCTCAGGAGGTAAGAGCGGTTGTCTGGCAACAGGAAGGTTGCTGGTTCGATCCCCCGGCTCCCCCTCTAGCTAAGTGTCAAGGTGTCCCTGAGCAAGACACCACCTAACCCTAACTGCTCCTGACGTGTTGGTTGTTACCTTGCATGGTGAATATGAATGGGTGAATGTGAGGCAATACTGTGAAGCGCTTTGGATAAAAGTAGTGGTGTTGCGTTCAAGAGCGCTCTGACTCGACTCACGTGCGGTTGCTCCTGCAGTTCTTCATGGTGATGTGCATCGTGTACGTGCTGTTCGCCGCTCTGTGGCTCTTCTGGTCCGTCTGCTACTGGAGGGACCTGCTGCGCATCCAGTTCTGGATTGGAGGAGTCATCGTCCTGGGAATGCTGGAGAAGGCTGTGTTCTACTCTGAGTTCCAGAGCATTCGCTACCAGGGAGAGTCAGGTCAGCAAGAGTTTGATGGAATTTTTATTTTAAATTTTGTTTTGTGGTTGTTGTCGTTGGTCGTTTTTCCCGGTTCTTCCGGTTCTTCCTGTTATTGATGTTAGGTTTTATCTAAAGCGAAAGCGACTTACATTTGTCGAAAGACAAGATCAGTTTACCTGTCGGTACGGTCCACTGGGTAGACTGATCTAGAAATCATACATCTAAATGGACATTCCCACTTGTGATGTCACGAGACGGTAGTCACATGTAATCACACTCACACCTTTAAATAATATAGACCTCCGTGTCACATTCTGTGTCTATATTTACATCCCACAGTTATCGGTGCTGTGATATTCGGCGAGCTTCTCTCCGCCCTCAAGAGATCTTTGGCCAGAATCCTGTTCCTGATCGTCAGTCTGGGCTACGGCATCGTCCGGTATGTAGCACCGTAGCACAACCGCTGAGCGTGTTCTCTACACTGCCCCTAGTGGCTCTGTCTGATCTGAATCCTGCCGCATGTTTGGGTTTGGTTTCGTATTAAAGTTTGAGTTATTGCTACTGAGGAGGTGAGGCTCGCAGAATCGGTGACTTCTATTAGTCTGAATTCTTAAAACCCATTTTTTCTTATCGTCTTCTTGTTCCAACTTTATCTTAAATTCACCCATGATCTTGTCTTGCTTTTGTTTGGCCATTCTGTTATATTGGCCTGAGTGACCTGTATTTGCTTTGTAAACAGTTTTTAACGGTGCTATACAAATAAAGTTATTATTATAATTAATGGTTTGTTTGTTTGGCGGTCGCAGGTATCAAGCCAATCATAGAGCTGGCTTGGTACTTGCCACGATTTGTCAGAATAATAATAATAATATGGAACCAAGGCCGCCTCTTCAAGCCGATTGGCTGATTGTGTTGTGTGATTGGTTGCAGGCCCAGGCTGGGCACCACCGTGCACCGGCTCGCGGTGGTGGGTCTGCTCTACCTCATCTTCTACTCGGTGGAGGGAGTGCTCCGGGTCACCAGCGTAAGTCATCTCTCACACCCCAGGAACCCGCACACAAACTCAAGCTTTTAAGATCCAATAGTCTAATATCCTGCCTGTCTGTCTTATCTGTCTCTCTCTGTCTCTATATCTCCATCTCTGTCTGTCTGTGTCTCTATCTGTCTGTCTCTCCTCGATGTCTCTGTGCCTACCCCATCTCTGTCTCCATCTGCCTCTATGTCTCTGTCTGTCCTGTGTGGTGTGTCTCTCGTGCTGTCTCTCTCTCTCGCTGTCCTGTTTCTGCCTCTGTCTTTGGCCTTTGTCTGTCTCTCTCTCTCTCTATCGGCTGTCTGTTTCTGCCTCTGTCTTTGCCTTTGTCTGTCTCTCTCTCTCGCTCTTTGTCTGTGTCTCTGCAGGGCTTCAAAGGTACGGTGGCCTTGGTGGCCAACCTCAGCCTCTCCCTGATCGACGCCTGCGTCATGTGGTGGATATCCTTTAAACTTGCACGGCCCTGTGCCCACTCACTTGTACCGCTTTTCACGTAATGTTTTCTACCCTTAGCCATTAATTGTTTTGTTTTTTGGTATTAATCGGTTGTAATAATTCAAATAGATGATGCTCAAGGCCCCATTTTGAAGTACATACATTCAGATCTGCTACTTCTGAGACAATTTTCTCCCATAATCTGCCTTCCCAGCGTTCCATCTGTGGATGGTTGCAAGTGGAAAATTTGGCAAGTAAAACATGAATGTAAAAATTCCTCGTCTGTCATTTAAAACCCAACCCACCATGACCACCTCTCCTAAGGAATTGAAGGCTGGTTGGGATGTGAAGGTCCTCCTAATCATGAAAGGCCATTGGAGACCAGAGGGTTGTGTTGGTGATGGTGGTGATGATGATGATCGTCCTTGACTCCTCCCACATCTTCATCAGCCTGTCCCGGACCACACGGCTGCTCAAGCTGCGCAGGAACGTGGTCAAGCTGTCGCTGTACCAGCACTTCACCAATACCCTCATCTTCTCTGTGGTCGGTGAGTGTCCCTGCTGGTCCCTGGTCCACACGGTCCAGAACCCCAGGGGGCGTGGGGTTTGGCTCCGTCTGCGGACCAACACTTGGTAAACATCTCCCGTGGTTCCGATTTGGAACCTCACTGTTTCCTTTGTGTGTCCACCACAGCCTCCATCATCTTCATCATCTGGACCACCAAGGTCTTCAAGATGGTGGACTGCCAGAAGGTAGGTTCAAGGTTCACAGTCGCCGACGACCACGGATCACTTAATGGTCGGTCGCCATGGCTCCTGAGTGTTCCAACTTCCAACTGCCGCACGATTGGCTGTGGAGTCTGA
>PIJE02004810.1:0-22844 GCA_002895965.2 Coryphaenoides rupestris | reverse complement strand
CTCCTCTCATCATCATGTGCAATATTCTTAATGTCATGTCCAATAATATTACACTTCAATTATGCCAAATTGTTTTTGCCATTGGAATATCTTATCTTGCCTACATATTTGTATATTTTAACTGTTTTTGTAACTGTTGTTATTTTTATTATTCTGTTTTCCATATTGTTTTATTGTACTGTATTGCTATGTAACCTGGCACAAGAATTTCCTTCGGGATTAATAAAGTTCTATTCTATTCTTCAGGGAACTCAGGGGCCTAGCCCAAACCCTGAGAAACAGCCCCAGGCCATTATCCCTCCTCCACCAAACTTTATGGTAGGCACTATGCATTCTGGAAGGTAACGTTCTCCTGGCATCCGCCAAACCCAGATTCGTCCATCAGACTGCCAGATAGTGAAGCGTGATTCATCACTCCAAAGAACACGTTTCCACTGCTCCAGAGTCCAGTTGCGGCGTGCTTTACACCACTCCAACCGACGCTTGGCATTGCGCATGGTGATGTGAGGCTTGTGTGCAGCTGATCGGCCATGGAAACCCATTCCATGAAGCTCCCGACACACAGTTCTTGTGCTGATGGTGCTTCCAGAGGCAGTTTGGTACTCTGTAGTGAGTGATACAGCAGATGATAGACAATGTGAGTTTGCGTGGTCTACCACTTGGTGGCCGAGCTGTTGTTGCTCCTAGGCGCTTCCACTTCACAATAATAGCACTTACGGTTGACCGGGGCACATCTAGTAGGGCAGAAATTTCACGAACTGACTTGTGGCAAAGATGGCATCCTATGACAGTGCCGTGTTCAGAGTCACTGAGCTCTTTACGAACCATTCTGAATTGTAAATGTTTGTCTGTGAAGATTTCATGGCTATGTGCTTGATTTTATGCACCTGTTAGCAATGGGTGTGGCTGGAACGCCTGAACTCAATAATTAGTAGGGGAGTCCACTGACTTTTGGCCATATAGTGTACACACGACTCATGTGATACGTGTGGTTTTTCATCCACTCACCGGTGGCCGCGGGGCAGCCCAGCAGCTCCACCTTCAGGGCGATGTGCTGGTGCCACTGGGTGGGGTTGATTCTGACGTAGCGTGCCTCCATCGGGGGGATGAAGTTATTCCTCACTTCGTGGGCGTAGTTGGTGTTGCCTTGGAAGATCTACAAGATGGAGACCAGAACACAGACGTGAACCACCAGGTCTCATGTTATTCACCTGCCACCTGACTGGACACAAAGTCATGTTCTGTATTCAGAGGAGCTGTAGGTCAGATTTGGGCGATTATTTGAGCTTTTTGGTGTCATTTGTTAGAAACGGCTTCGCCATCCGTCAACTACTGCTGGGTGGAGAGCTCTGTTATCAGCTTCAGGTTGACCGTGGCTGCCGATTGAGACGTCTCCCGCCTCGATTCTGACCAATCAAGACATCTCTTCCCTCATTGGACGGGAGAATCCATCTGGCTTGTCAATCACCACTGCGTGAAATGCAACACTTACCAATGACGGGAAGGTGGGGGGGAGGAAGGGAGGGAGGGTGCAGAGGTTTGGTTGTTTAGTTCCAAAGTCTCCCCCCTCCTCCCCCTCTTTACAACCCTGTAGTCATGCCGACAGCAGCGTTGCTACAGACAACTGAGGGTCAGGGGGTCACGAGGGGGGGGTCTGGGTCAGGGACGCCCACAGGTGGAAGCAGACACTGTGGTTTGCCAGGTGGGGGGCCCTAATAGCCACAGTGAAATATCAATAAAAAATGACAGAGGCCGCTATGGTTTTCAACTGAAAATAAAAACGGCAAATCATTTTCTTGTCGGACAATTAATAAGAATTAGAGATGGATGGAGATATAGAGAGAGAGTGAGAGAGTGGGAGCCTGCAAGCCGCGAGGCGCGCTAGCTGGTAGCTGCATCCCGCTAACGCTCAGCCGCAGAATCCATACTGATTCATCATGGATGCCTTGGTGTGCCAGCCAGTCTATCAGAGCACTTAGGGCTCACCGCTGGCATCCACACAGCTCCCATTTCCTGCCATAAACATGCCTCAGTCGATAGCTGTCGCCATGGAAATATCTTGAGTGCCTGTCCCTCCCCTGCCCCCCGCCAGCCCCTAAGTGACATGTTTGTCCATTTACACAATATGAAAGGAAGAGGAAAAAACAGACAGATGGACAGACAGATATTGATCGTGCACCTTGTCTTGGCTGGAGTTTCCCTCTCGGTGGGCGAGCCAGCGGAGGCCGTCGGTGCTGTGCAGGACCCGGTACACAGACACGTACCAGGTGTACTCCCGGAGCCCCGACCCCGACGTGGTGATCCCTGTAACCACGGAGACCAACACCATGAGACCCAATCTCACCGGTTCAGCTCAGTCCACGCTCCGTTCCGTTCCTCTGTAGGTCGGCCCGGCCGCCTGCCCGGTGACAGCCTCTTGGAAATCCCATTTTTACTTCCTGATTTAATATTATTTATGGAATTCTAAACACCAAGAGGACCAATCAGCGCTCGGGGGAGGAGTTTCCGTTCATGACGGACAAGTAGCGTTGCAGTTTGCTGAATTAAAACAAGAATGGTGACTCCCAAGGAAAGTGTAGCGCGATCTAAGGAGATATCAACACGCTTTTTCTTTACTTCCAACCGGATTGGGCAACAAGCGTTGCTCTGATTGGCTAGAGTGTTTTGAACAATGCACAATCACGCCCATATTTGGAAATCAGCCAAGGTCAAACTATATGCAGACGATATCAGGATGTTCTCCAGAGGCTGGAGACATTGTCCACGTCGATAGAGGCTAACGGCTTAGCCACACAGGGTGGTTATCTGGCAACACAGGGCTGCTGGTTTGGGAAGAAAGCAGAGAAAGGTGGGGTTTCCCTGGAGCGAGATATCCAACCCCCCGACGAGCTCACAATAGGCAGGTCGGCCCTTTGTCTCGCAGGAAGTGAGCATTAGAGTCACCATCCGACCATGAAACACACACCCCAAAACACACACTCCTGAGGCGCTATAGAGCATACAGCCATAATCTTTTTACAATACAACACTATCATATAATATACTATATTATATAATAAACATGCCTCCGTCTTTTCAACAGCAGCAATGGAATTCCAGTTCTCCAGGAGAAAGGCCAGTACACGCCAACGTGCGTGCATACCTGTACGTACATGCGTGTGTGTACATGCGTGTGTTTTCTGCACCTGTGATCTTCTGCTTCCTCTTCAGGTCCACCTGCAGCCACTGCTGCAGGTCGCTGTGGGCGGGCGCCCAGGGTAGCCCCACCTTCCGGAGGCGGGCGCCAGACGCCGCCCACACGCCGTGCCACTCCCACGCCGAGGAGGCCGATAGCTGGGCGTCGGCCACGCCTCCAGACTCCAGCCCCAGGGTTCCGTAGCAACCTACAGCGACACAGAGAAGGTAGCCGTTAGCTAGCAAAAAACCATCACAAGCATGATGCAAATACAAGAGACACACAGGCTGGTAAGAGGAGGTCTCACCGCTGGTTTTGAAGGTGAACAGGCTGTTGGACAGGGACCCCCTGCGGAGAGATGGGGACACTGTTCAGAAAAGCTCCAGTCATCCCGACGAGAGATGGCTCGAGAGATTAAGGAACACCAGAAAAACTAGTTTGGCGATCAAAAGGGTCTCAGAGGAAGGGCTGTGGGGAGCTGGAACACGCTTACGACTTCTGCAGAGTCTCAGAATAACGTTGATGAGGCGCAGGGCGCCCCCCCTCGGTCCCCTGCGCAGTTACTATTCAGACGCTTTTATCCAAAGCACGTTGTTGTGGTGGTGATGATCGCTTTCTTCATCGCTTCATCTGCCACGCAGCTCCGATCTTTGATCTGATCTGACTACAGCTGGCTGTTGGAGCAACAAGTCTGGACACATCGCTCCTTAAATGTGTTCAAATATGACTACTAAGACACAGACACAGAGAGAGACAGAGACAGAGAGAGAGATAGAGAGCCACAAACAGAGACCACTCCCGGACCTCCTCCAACAAACCCCACTCCCAGACCGCCGGAAAGCAACCCCACACTAAACCCACAAATTGTGCTCCTCGTGGACTCAAATGGGAGATACGTGGAAGAGAAAAGATTTTCCCAAACCACAGAGTTTTAAAACTCAAGTGCCGGAACACCAGCCACGCCATGGAACTGCTGACCGAGGACCACCTGGGGTCTCCCAGGTGAGAGGAGGTAGTAAAGTCTGTAAAGGTGTTACGCTTCGAGCTGCGTGTAACAAGAAATAAGGGGAGGAAACGGAGGAGTCAAATGTACAAACGTATTTATTCCAACAGACAACAGAAAATCCCAATGAACGAGCCACCAAGGCTACATCAAATGTTCAATGGCCCAAGGTCCCGACGGTCCAAGCTACAAGTAATCCAACGGTCCAACAACGGGTCCAAAAACGAATGTGACGTGCCCTCTCTTAAGCCACACGTCACTCGGCCAGCGTTTCCAGGCAGGTCTGATGCCACAGGTCTGCCACAATGCTGCCTGCCATGAGAGGAGGGGCGGCCGCACTCTTATACCCGAGGAACTGCTTAATTGCTTCATCGCATACACCTGTGTGCCAGCTCATGCAATTAAGCTGATCCACTCCTGCAGGAAACACAAAAAGAAACAGAAAACACACCAAAAGGCAAACACAAAACACGGCCCCAGCCTATCGGGCCGTAACAAAAGGGAGTGATAGAAAAAGCCACCTCTACATTCACCAATGCAAAGGTAGTAATCTCTACCCTGCTACCCAGATGGGATTTCCCCCCTGCCTTCATCCAAAGGGTAAATGCACAAATCTCCAGAGACTGTGCAATGAAGGCAAATGTCTACTTGGCACCCCACCCCTTGGCAACAGTCTGTACGACCAAGTGCACATCTTCAAGGCACAGTCCCAACTTTTGCAAAGATTCTGAAGGACATCGCACTCAACCGCAGACCGAGTACATCCTACAGCAGCAACAGAGAGACGGGCATCCCACCCAGACCAACATCCAGAGGAGCTGCTGCACCCAGAGGACACCCTGCTGCACCCAGAGGACACCTTGCTGCACCCAGAGGACACCTTGCTACACCTACCGGGCACCATGCGGCACCCAACGGGCACCATTCTGCACCACAGGTTCAGCCCACCTCCATATCACAACATACGCGCAGGCTGTAAGCAGAGCAAGCCCCAACGCCTACACCAGGTGGAGCCCCACCCAGTGACCTGAGCATGCACCAGATGCTCCGCGAGCTCTCCACAATCATGGTCCAGGCCTAAAACCACTGGAATAATAACACTGTAAATAATGGAATACAAATCTTTCACCATTTCATCTGGAATATATAAGGTCTGAGATCGACTGCCTTTGGTATGAAGAGCAGAAACCCAGACTTCACCAAAGAAATTGCAAACACAGATATTATTGTCCTACAGGAGACATGGCACAGAGGAGATGGTCCCACCGGCTGCCCTGTGAACTACAGAGAACTTGTAGTACTGTCGAATAATGCCCATAGGAAGGGCATGATTCTGTATGACATATGTGACTAACAATTCTTTATTTCTTTATTATATTCTATATATATTACTTCTTTATTAATAACTCTTTATTTCTTTTGCAAATGTATAATCCTGTGTAGCATTTATGACTGATGTGTTAGAGATAAGGGTTACTTTGGCAGGCAACACCAACGAAGGGGCTGTACGTGAGCCATGAAAGAACAAGGGCCTCGTCTGCAGCAGGGGTAAAAATAGACTGGGGGGGTGGTCACACTCACACACTCACACGTTTCCTGGTACACCGAATGTGAACTAGGGTTGGCCCCATAACCAATTGATTTATACTTCTTTAAGATTTAAGATTCTTTCATTTCATTAGGGTGCCTTTGCAATGCAAAGCACACTATTACTCTCCATCATACTTATCTTTTTTTTTATTATTTATTCTTCCGCCGTTTTTTCGGCGGCGGAACTAGTCTCACAGCGTTGCCAGCACACACACGCAAAAAAATAACATCAAAACGTGCGCCTTGACCGGGAATCGAGTGCTACTACTTTGTTTGTACATACCATTATTACTTTCCGAAATATTCCAACATTTAACAGCATTTGTGCCCCCATTGAAATGAATGGGGGTGAGTGTTTCAAAATGTGTCCAAAACCACTCATATTCAACCTCTTCCCATTCATTCATACATTCAGGTTAGAAACTCCCATTCAAACATTAAAACGTTCAGGAAACTTGGTTGAATTCACACATGATTTCACAATTTTCATAACATTCATACTTTTGACACAATTACAGTTCAGACTTAATTGATTTTTCAGCTCCTCAGACAGTTTAACATGGGTGTGTATTGCGCCGGGTTAGAGCGGGTGACGTCACGTTTAGAGCGGAGAGCAGACGAAAAAAAAAAACACTATCTATTTTTAAAACTGCCATCCCGCCCACAATATTAACTCCACATACGTAATCTATACATCAATCAATCATGTAGCCACACTCGTGACGGTCACATATATGTAACTATGGAAACAAACAGACTTATACTTTTGGATTTATGAGCCTAGAAGTAACATCATTGCAGACTCAAAGCCCGTATTTTCACGCAGTTTCAAGCTGTCACCCTCCTGCTACAGACGGATTTCACCACTGATCACGCCATTTTAAAAACTGCCATCCCGCCCACAATATTAACTCCACATACGTAATCTATACATCAAAATGTAAGGTACTCCTGACGGTCCACAATATATGTAATCTATGGAAACCCAAAGGGACTTATACTTTTTTCGAATTTACTGAGCCTCGAAATGACAGGCTGCCCCTACCAATCAGCTCATTAAATATACATGACAACAATGAGCTAAGCAGTTTTTGACCCCTTGTTTGTGTGGACACACACACGCACACCCCTCAGTCGCGCCAATGGACGGTGACCGCCATAGGCCACGCCGCGCCGTCGTTGCGGACACAGAAGGGGTTGTGGCGCGTCATTTCACTAATAACACACAATCTATTTTTTGTCTGTATACTGGCGGGTGTGTGTGTGTGTGTGTGTGTGTTTTTGAGTATAGGCCTATGTATTTTATGTTGTGTTTATGCTGTGTGTGTGCTTTGTGTATGTAGACCTAATTGTTGATTTAAGATCAAGACCTAGTAATGACCTTGGCTAAAGCAAAGTTACAATTTATTTAGTATTGGCCATCGGAAGCATTAATTCAGAAGTACAGTACGTGTTCCCGTACCCCCTGCTCCTAACACATCTGTGTGTGGGTGGTGTGTGTGGTGTGTTGTGTGTGTGTGGTGTGTGTTATTGCTTGCTTGGTAGGCACGCCCAAATTCCCTGGAATTTTTCTAGTTATTATTTTTTTATTATTATTATTTTAGGGTGCCTTGTCGGGCAACTGCGAAAGCACCACTATTACTCTCCTGCCATACTTATTATTATTATTTTTATTTTTTTATTATTATCTTCCGTACACATTTTTCGAAGCTAGTCTCACAGCGTTGCCAGCCACACATGCAAAAGAAATACATCAAAACGTGCGCCTTGACCGGGAATCGAATGGCTACTACTTTGTTTGTACATACCATTATTTACTTTCCGAAATATTCAACATTTAACAGCATTTTTGCCCCATTGAAATGAATGGGGGTGAGTGTTCAAAATGTGTCCAAAACCACTCATATTCAACCTCTTCCCATTCATTCATACATTCAGGTAGAAACTCCATTCAAACATTAAAACGTTCAGGAAACTTGGATGAATTCACACATGATTTCACAATTTTCATAACATTCATACTTTTGACACAATTACAGTTCAGACTTAATTGATTTTTCAGCTCCTCAGACAGTTTAACATGGGTGTGTATTGCGCCGGGTTAGAGCGGGGTGACGTCACGTTAGAGCGTGGAGCAGACGAAAAAAAAACCACAATCTATTTTTAAAAACTGCCATCCCGCCCACAATATTAACTCCACATACGTAATCTATACATCAAAATGTAGCCACACTCGTGACGGTCACATATATGTAACTATGGAAACAAACAGACTTATACTTTGGATTTATGAGCCTAGAAGTAACATCATTGCAGAGCCCAAAGCCCGTATTTTCACGCAGTTTCAAGCTGTCACCCTCCTGCGACAGAAGGTTTCCACCACTGATCACGGCCATTTTAAAACTGCCATCCCGCCCACAATATTAACTCCACATACGTAATCTATACATCAAAATGTAGGTACACTCGTGACGGTCACATATATGTAACTATGGAAACAAAGGGACTTATACTTTTTGATTTATGAGCCTCGAAATGACAGGTGCCCCTACCCAATCAGCTCATCAAATTACATGACAACAATGACTAAGCAGTAATGACGGCCACACCCCTTCTCACACGTGTGTGTGTGTGTGTGTGTGTGGTGGTGTGTGTGTGTGTGTGTGTGTTATTGCTTGCTTAGTAGGCACCCTCAAAATTTCCCTGGAATTTTTCTAGTTAGGGTGCCTTTGCAATGCAAAGCACACTATTACTCTCCCTGCATACTTATCTTTCTTTTTTTTTATTATTTATTCTTCCGCCGTTATTTTCGGCGCGGAACTAGTCTCACAGCGTTGCCAGCACACACGCAAAAAATACATCAAAACGTGCGCCTTGACCGGGAATCGAGTGCTACTAATTTGTTTGTACATACCATTATTACTTTCCGAAATATTCAACATTAACAGCATTTTTGCCCCCATTGAAAATGAATGGGGGTGAGTGTTCAAAAATGTGTCCAAAACCACTTCATATTCAACCTCTTCCCATTCAGTCATACATTCAGGTAGAAACTCCATTCAAACATTAAAACGTTCAGGAAACTTGGATGAATTCACACATGATTTCACAATTTTCATAACATTCATACTTTTGACACAATTACAGTTCAGACTTAATTGATTTTTCAGCTCCTCAGACAGTTTAACATGGGTGTGTATTGCGCCGGGTTAGAGCGGGTGACGTCACGTTAGAGCGTGGAGGCAGACGAAAAAAAAAAATAATCTATTTTTAAAACTGCCATCCCGCCCACAATATTAACTCCACATACGTTAATCTATACATCAAAATGTAGCCACACTCGTGACGGTCACATATATGTAACTATGGAAACAAACAGACTTATACTTTTGGATTTATGAGCCTACAAGTAACATCATTGCAGAGCCCAAAGCCCGTATTTTCACGCAGTTTCAAGCTGTCACCCTACTGCGACAGAAGGTTTCCACCACTGATCACGCCATTTTAAAACTGCCATCCCGCCCACAATATTAACTCCACATACGTAATCTATACTATCAAAGATGTAGTACACTACGTGACGGTCACATATATGTAACTAGGAGGAAAAAAGGGACTTATACTTTTGATTTAATGAGCCTCGAAAGACAGGTCCCCTACCCATCAGCTCACTCAAATTACATGACAAACAATGACTAAGCAGTATGAACGGCCACCCCTTCTCACAGTGCGGTGTGTGTGTGTGTGTGTGTGTGTTGTGGTGTTGTGTGTGTGTGTGTTATTGCTTGCCTTAGTAGGTGCACCCTCAAAAATTTCCTGGAATTTTTCTAGTTAGGGGCCTTTGCAATGCAAAGACCCTATTACTCTTCTGCAGTACTATCTTTTTTTTTTTAAATTATTATTATTCTTCCGCGTTATTTCGGCGCGGAACTAGTCTCACAGCGTTGCCAGCACACACGCAAAAAAATACATCAAAACGTGCGCCTTGACCGGGAATCGAGTGCTACTAATTTGTTTGTACATACCATTATTACTTTCCGAAATATTCAACATTTAACAGCATTTTTGCCCCATTGAAATGAAATGGGGGTGAGTGTTCAAAATGTGTCCAAAACCACTCATATTCAACCTCTTCCCATTCAGTCATACATTCAGGTAGAAACTCCATTCAAACATTAAAACGTTCAGGAAACTTGGATGAATTCACACATGATTTCACAATTTTCATAACATTCATACTTTTGACACAATTACAGTTCAGACTTAATTGATTTTTCAGCTCCTCAGACAGTTTAACATGGGTGTGTATTGCGGCCGGGTTAGAGCGGGGTGACGTCACGTTAGAGCGTGGAGCAGACGAAAAAAAAAAACAAATCTATTTTTTAAAACTGCCATCCCGCCCACAATATTAACTCCACATACGTAATCTATACATCAAAATGTAGCCACACTCGTGACCGGTCACATATAATGTAACTATGGAAACAAACAGACTTATACTTTTGGATTTATGAGCCTACAAGTAACATCATTGCAGAGCTCCAAAGCCCGTATTTTCACGCAGTTTCAAGCTGTCACCCTACTGCACAGAACGTTTCCACCACTGATCACGCCATTTTAAAAACTGCCATCCCGCCCACATATTTAACTCCACATACGTAATCTATACATCAAAATGTAGGTACACTCGTGACGGTCCACATATATGTAACTATGGGAAACAAGGGACCTATACTTTTTGATTTATGAGCCTTCGAATGACAGGTTGCCCCTACCCAATCCAGCTCATTCAAATTACATGACACAATGGACTAAGCAGTATGACGGCCACACCCCCTTTCTCGACACGTGTGTGTGTGTGTGTGTGTGTGTGTGTGTGTGTGTGTGTGTGTGTTGTGTGTGTGTGTTATTGCTTGCTTAGTAGGCACCCCTAAAATTTCCCCTGGAATTTTTCTTAGTTATGGGTGCCTTTGCAATTGCAAAGCACATCTATTTACTCTCCATCATACTTATCTTTTTTTTATTATTATTCTTCCGCCGTTTTTTCGGCGCGGAACTAGTCTCACAGCGTTGCCAGCACACACGCAAAAAATACATCAAAACGTGCGCCTTGACCGGGAATCGAGTGCTACTACTTTGTTTGTACATACCATTATTACTTTCCGAAATATTCAACATTTAACAGCATTTTTTGCCCCATTGAAATGAATGGGGGTGAGTGTTCAAAATGTGTCCAAAACCACTCATATTCAACCTCTTCCCATTCATTCATACATTCAGGTAGAAACTCCATTCAAACATTAAAACGTTCAGGAAACTTGGATGAATTCACACATGATTTCACAATTTTCATAACATTCATACTTTTGACACAATTACAGTTCAGACTTAATTGATTTTTCAGCTCCTCAGACAGTTTAACATGGGTGTGTATTGCGCCGGGTTAGAGCGGGTGACGTCACGTTAGAGCGGAGAGCAGACGAAAAAAAAACCACAATCTATTTTTAAAACTGCCATCCCGCCCACAATATTAACTCCACATACGTAAGTCTATACATCAAATGTAGCCACACTTCGTGACGGTCACATATATGTAACTATGGGAAACAAACAGACTTATACTTTTTGGATTTATGAGCCTAAGAAGTAACAATCATTGGCAGACTGCCCAAAAGCCGCGTATTTTTCACGCAGTTTCAAGCTGTCACCCCTAACTGCGAAGGAAGGGTTTCCACCACTGATCACCGCCATTTTTAAACTGCCATCCCGCCCACAATATTAACATCCACATACGTAAATCTATACATCAAAATGTAGGTACACTCGTGACGGTCACACTATAGTAACTATGGAAACAAAGGACTTTATACTTTTTGATTTATGAGCCTCGAACAGACAGTGCCCCTACCCAATTACTATTCCTAGCTACAGAAGATGGGGAAACACTGCGATGGAATTTTTCTAAGATTGAGTAATACTGTCTTTAGCCATTACGTATATGCTTCCCAGAAGGGTGTTGGACTGTAATTCATAATATACACACAATCATTTTGTGTGTGTGTGTGTGTGTGTGTGTGTTATTGCTTGCTTAGTAGGCACCCTCAAAATTTCCCTGGAATTTTTCTAGTTAGGGTGCCTTTGCAATGCAAAGCACACTATTACTCTCCATCATACTTATCTTTTTTTTTATTATTATTCTTCCGCCGTTTTTTCGGCGCGGAACTAGTCTCACAGCGTTGCCAGCACACACGCAAAAAATACATCAAAACGTGCGCCTTGACCGGGAATCGAGTGCTACTACTTTGTTTGTACATACCATTATTACTTTCCGAAATATTCAACATTTAACAGCATTTTTGCCCCATTGAAATGAATGGGGGTGAGTGTTCAAAATGTGTCCAAAACCACTCATATTCAACCTCTTCCCATTCATTCATACATTCAGGTAGAAACTCCATTCAAACATTAAAACGTTCAGGAAACTTGGATGAATTCACACATGATTTCACAATTTTCATAACATTCATACTTTTGACACAATTACAGTTCAGACTTAATTGATTTTTCAGCTCCTCAGACAGTTTAACATGGGTGTGTATTGCGCCGGGTTAGAGCGGGTGACGTCACGTTAGAGCGTGGAGCAGACGAAAAAAAAAACCCACAATCTATTTTTAAAACTGCCATCCCGCCCACAATATTAACTCCACATACGTAATCTATACATCAAAATGTAGCCACACTCGTGACGGTCACATATATGTAACTATGGAAACAAACAGACTTATACTTTTGGATTTATGAGCCTAGAAGTAACATCATTGCAGACTCCAAAGCCCGTATTTTCACGCAGTTTCAAGCTGTCACCCTCCTGCGACAGAAGGTTTCCACCACTGATCACGCCATTTTAAAAACTGCCATCCCGCCCACAATATTAACTCCACATACGTAATCTATACATCAAAATGTAGGTACACTCGTGACGGTCACATATATGTAACTATGGAAACAAAGGGACTTATACTTTTTGATTTATGAGCCTCGAAATGACAGGTGCCCCTACCGAATCAGCTCATCAAATTACATGACGACAATGACTAAGCAGTTTTTGTCCCGCTTGTTGTGTGGACACACACACACACACACCCCTCGTCGCGCCAATGGCGGTGACGCCAAAGCCACGCCCCCTCGTCGCGCACACAGAAGGGGCGTGGCTATGGCGGTGATGCCGTAGCCACGCCCCCTCGCCAAACACAGAGAGACACACGTGTGTTTAGGGGGCGTTTATGCTGTGTGTGTGTGTGTGTGTTTTTGAGTATAGGCCTATGTATTTTATGTTGTGTTTTATGTTGTGCCAAAATGGTGCCAATCAAAATGGTGTCAAAATGGCGTCTGTGTTTGGCGTAATGGCGTGTGGTGGTGTAATATTTATAGACGCCAAAATGGCGCCAATCAAAATGGTGTCAATGGCGGTGACGCCATAGCCACGCCCCCTCGTCGCGCCAATGGCGGTGACGCCATAGCCACGCCCCCTCGTCGCTCATACAGAAGGGGCCACGCCCCCTCGCCAAACACAGAGACACACACACACGTGTGTTTAGGGGGCGTTTATGCTGTGTGTGTGTGTGTGTGTGTGTGTTTTTGAGTATAGGCCCCCGCCATAACCACGCCCCCTCGTCGTGCACACAGAAGGGGCGTGGCTATGGAGGTGACGCCATAGCCACGCCCCCACACACGTGTGAGAAGGGGTGTGGCCGTCATTTCATATAACACACAATAAAAAATTTTGTCTGTATACTGTGTGTGTGTGTGTGTGTTTTTGAGTACAGGCCTATGTATTTTATGTTGTGTTTATGCTGTGTGTGTGCTTTGTGTATGTAGACCTACTTGTTGATTTAAGATCAAGACCTAGTAATGACCTTGCTAATACAAAAGTACAATTTTATTTTTAGGTATTGCTCATGAAACATTACTTCAAAGTACATACGTGTATCTCTCTACTCCTCTCCTACACATCTGTGTGTGTGTGTGTGTGTGTGTGTGTGTGTGTGTGTTATTGCTTGCTTAGTAGGCACCCTCAAAATTTCCCTGGAATTTTTCTAGTTAGGGTGCCTTTGCAATGCAAAGCACACTATTACTCTCCATCTATTGGAGATATTGTCCAGTATATTCATAAGAATGGCTTGTCATTATAATGTATGGGTGAATTAAGGGTAGAGAAAGATAACCTCTTCCCCAGTTGCTTATCTGCATGACCAGGCGTCACCTTCATTTATGACTAGGCAAGGAGGGCGTCACATCCTGCCATATAATTTCTTGAAACAATAATAGAAAAGAGAACCTATGTTGCGGTAACTTTAAATAGGGTTTGGAATATCACGACGGCATTATCACGATGACAATATCACGACGTCACGAAGACCATGTGACGTTGACCATGTGACGATGTGAATATAAGTCAGAGTCAAAGAAGAGTGAATTCAGTCTTCTCTGCAGATTTGACTCAGGCTTGTTGTTACTATTGGCTGTGACAAATAAAGTCTTTAACTTTCAAACTTTGGTCTTCCTGATCACCCTCTTACGAATGTCAGAGTATTGGTAAAATCCACGACATATTTGGCGTCACGAACAGGATTGGAAAGGGACCAGACGGCTGCTTCGTCGTGAGGTGGTGTTCCGGCGCAGGACACACAAAAGAGTGGCCACTCAACTAAATGGGTAAGCAACGTTCTTACGTGTTAGTATAGAAAATTGTGTGCCCTGTGCCTGACCCATCCTAACGCCAAAGCTGTAAGTATGTCTCTCCAAATTTAAGAACCATAGTATAACTGATGTAAGAGGGGGAAAGGGGAAACCTGGGATGAATACTAAATTGTTGCTTTTGAAAACCCTGTGGATACCGTTGTGATAGTACAATGACAAAGGTACTATGCACTGAACGGACAGGTCGCTAGAGTTGCGGAGAGAGAGAGAGAGGAATCAAAAAAGGTGGGAGGGGAGCTCTCCATTCCATCATAGGCTATGTTTGTGACTATGGTAAAATAGTAGACCTACGTAGACAAAGGTACGGTTAAGTACAAGTAATAGGAGTGCGGTAAAGTACACAAGGTATGGTAAAATACGAGTGCGGTAAAGTACACAAGGTATGGTAAAATACGAGTGCGGTAAAGTACACAAGGTATGGTAAAATACGAGTGCGGTAAAGTAAGCACAGGTATGGTGAAAATACGAGTGCGGAAGAGGCCCGTACAGTAAAGGCTACGGTAGGTGAAGGCATTGAGAAATAAAGTCAGCGCTTAGATAGCTTAACTTTCAGTTATGATTTAATTGATCAATATAGAAAGGGAGAGGGTGGTTAAGAGTAAAAACACTGTGGTCGGTTTTGTGCATTGATGAGATGTGTGAGTGTTCAAAAAACATTCTGAGTTTCTTGTAAAAGAAGAGAGATAGATGGCATTTTCATTTTGGATTGCATTCCAGTGTTAAATGAGTGAAAGTGCATTGAATACACCAATTGTTGAATAGCTAGCTTGTAAAGGTCCTTATTGTTTGTTTGAAAGTCTGTGCTTGTTTTATGTTATATATTAGTTGTTGTTTTATGTTATATGTTAGTTGTTGTGTGTGTTGTCGGTGCAGGACACCGCTAGGTTGTGTCTGCTCGGTGGTTTAGAGAGACTGGTGGGAGGTTTCATTGAGACAAGCCAGGACTATAGGAGGGCGTGTCCCGGTGAGAGAGGGGTGGACTGTAAGATAAATTCCAGCCCCTGTTGTTGGTATCAGTGGAAGAGGTAAAAAAAAAAATATATATATATATATATAAATAAACATAAAAGAAAGGTTATATTGCTCTCTTTCTATTATATGGGTGTTTATCTACAAAGAAGAGTAGATTAATTGAAGAATTCAAGCATTGATATCAGTAGTGAATGATATATAATTCACAATACCAAGTAAAAATAAAGTCGAGTAAAGAGAGGAGCACCCCAAGTGTTGGAAACCTGCACTGCATGTTGTAGTCCAGGAAGTTGTTAGAGCATCAGTTTTCTTCTTCATTGATGAGAACAGTTAAAGAAACAGATAAAGGAAACAGTGCCCCTAGTGTCCAGTTTGCAAATAATTTTAGTTTATACAAAAGAGCTAATCCTAATGCTTTGTGTTGAGATGAAAACATAGGGTTAGACAAAAGACATTTAAGTTAATATTATATTAGTGTATTTAATCATAGTGTGTACTTTTAAACTATTTGGACTTTATAAAAAGTATAGAGAAAACCTGTGTATCTATGAGAAAGTAACAAGCATATTTTAGATAATAATAAATAAGTGATTGATTTAATTGATTGGTTTTCTAATTGATTTTCATTTAATTGATTGATTTATTGATTGATTTTCATTAATGATTGATTTAGTTGATTTAAAGTGAGGTTTCCTCATTTGATTTTTGATTAGGATACTATAGGTAAGATCCTTAATTGATTCAGTTCCACGTTATAGAACTGGTGAATAGAGAGAAATAATTTCTGTAGCGGTTCATTTGAAGGCACACAATTAAGAATTAGAAAGCTCTTTAATAAAAAGAGTAACCATGCCATAATCAGCGGTAGAAATATTGTGTAAAAAGAATCCGTTAAATAAAGATGAGATAATAAAGATCTCAGAAAAATGGGAGAAAAGAACAGGGAAATCAGGAACTAAATGGTAAAAGCAGGTAGTAATGGATGGTAAAAGCAGGTAGTAATGGATGGTAAAAGCAGGTAGTAATGGTTGGTAAAGGAAGGTAGTAATGGATGGTAGAGGAAGGTAGTAATGGATGGTAAAGGAAGGTAGTAATGGATGGTAAAGGAAGGTAGTAATGGATGTTAAAGGAGAGGTAGTAATGGATGATAAAGGAAATAGAGATAGAGGACCGAAATTGGGACCACACATAAACATGGATTGTTACAAAGAAATTAAGGGAGCGAGGCAAGAGTCGGACAGTGATAGTGAAAGTGACAGTGAGGAAGAGGTATGTAGCCAGGAGGGAGTCCTGCCCGGAGGTAATAGAAGTCTCCCAATGGGAGAACTGAAGAAAGACATTAGGAAGTCTCAGAGGAAGAAAAAGGCACCAAAAAGTTACCAAGGAGAATTTCCTATTTTGGTTAAAGGACAGCAAGCCAACTATGTCCCATGCCAATGGCAGGACTTGGAGGGAATAATATCTAGACTCCCTAATATAAATATTGGAGCCTTGAAGTGGATTAGGATATTTGAGGAATTTACAGTGGGAAAATTAATGGCGGTGGGGGACCTGAAGGCTTTGTTGGCAAGAGTTCTAGGTCTCGCAAAGATGGAGGGCATACTGCAGAATGGGGGTTTGAGGCACCTGCTGGATGAAGGTCTTGATGGAACAACGTTTGACACCTATCGGTCAAATACGTGGGCGGCACTTAGAAGCGAGTACCCAACCCATGTGGATCACAAGAGCCTGAGGGGCCCCACAATCGGTGACACAGAGAATCCTGCATCCTACCTGCAGAAGCAGGTCATGAGATGGAGAATGGAAACAGACAGAGACCCAGAGCGAGATCCGTTGGTCTCGATCTTGTTCAGAATCTCCATAATAGAGACAATGCCTAGCTCAATCAAGAACAAGCTAGAAGATGTGGTGGGACTGACTTCATCAAAGTCTCATAAAGAGTTCAGTGATCATCTGGTCCATGCAGTGGACAGGTACCGTCAAAATGAACAGAAAATGAAAGAACAAAGCGGAGAGGTGCAGAGAAAGTTATCTCAGCTCCAGTTGGAGGAGATAACAAGAAAAGACAAAGACAAGAAAAAACAGGCGGTTGTTGCAGAGCCAGGCACAATGACGCCCATAGTCCAGCAGGGCCCGCCTCAGATGAACTTTTCGCAGGTTCCACCACAGGTGCCCCCTCACCTGGTACAACAGCCTCAGAGCCAAGGGTCACCCGCCCCACCCATTGTTAATGTATATGCTCAAAACAGAGAGCAAGGTGCAAATAACGGGTATAGACAAAGGCAGAATAATCAGTACAGAGGACCACAGGGTCAGTCTGGATATGGCCAAAGACAGGAGCCACCCAACCAGTTCAGAAGGCCCAAAGTATGTTGGGAATGTCGTCAGGAAAATCATTATAGAAGGGATTGTCCTAAACTCTTTTTACCCACCAGGTCAGCAACAGAAACAGAGAGGACAGGGACAGCAAAGACAGGGATGTTAACTACAAAGGTGTTTTACAGTAAATCCAGCAGAAAGAATTCCGCATGATTTTGAAGGAACACCACATGATTGTGTAGTTGATTCATTGACTTATACCAAACTATGGTTGGATTTATTATCAGCGCCTATAGTTGGGGCGGAGGAAGAGTTGTTTGTGGATGGATCGTGTTTCAAGGATCATTTGGGAAACCAGGCAGGTTTTGTAGTAGTGAGACAGAATCCAGACAAAATATTTTTTTCTGTTATTCAAAGTTGTCATTGTAAATTTGTTTATAACTAATGCGCATGGTTTTGACCATTGCGCAAGGGGGGAAATAATGAGGAAAATTCGAAAACAAGGTTTTTGGTCACCATACTTGCAAACAATGGTTGATAATCAACTTAATGAATGCGAGATATGTGCAAAAAATAATGTAAGAAAAACAATCACCACTCCATTAGGACACATTCCTACACCTGAGGGACCATTTAGACATTTGGTCATGGACTATGTGGACATGATTAAGAAGGTAAATGGAAAAAGATACATGTTAGTAGTCATAGATAGATTCAGTAGATGGGTAGAGGCAGTCCCATCAAAAGATCAAAGTGCGGCTACTGTCATCAAATTCTTGACGAGAGAAGTCATGCCAAGGTTTGGAATTCCGACAGGAATAAGTTCAGACAATGGTTCAGCGTTTATTCAGAAAACAGTAAAACAGGTGATTCAGCAGTTGCATATCAAACAAAGGTTAGGCTGTGTGTATCATCCTCGGTCTCAGAGAATGGTGGAAAGAGTGAATGGGACACTCAAGACAAAAATAAACAAGGTATGTGCAAATGCTAAATTGAATTGGATAGATGCATTGCCACTAACACTAATGAGTTATCGCATGCAGGCTAACAGAATGACGCATCTAACTCCGCATGAAATGTTTACGGGTCGACCCATGCCTGCACCTATGCCTACACCTACCATTAGAGGACCCCATAAGGGACCTCCGTTGGAGCAATTACAAATGGAGATAAGGGAATATATTAAACAACTTACTGCTGTACATAAGCTTATATTCAAACAGGAAAAAAGCAGAGTTCCAGAGCCAGAAGACGACCCACCAAGGGGGGTGGAGCCTGGTGATCAGGTCTACCTGAGGGTGTTCAGGAGACACTGGAATGAGCCAAGGAGAGAAGGGCCATACAAAGTGGTCAGAGCAACGCCGACAGCTATCCAGGTGGAAGGGAACACCACCTGGTACCACCTCAACCACTCCACGAAAAGCCACCCAGCCAAGGACAAGGGAGGGGCTGCAGTCGGGATGCAGACGCATCCAGACCTAACCAACCGCCCCAGGAAGATCAGACCCAGTCCAGTCAGGAGTTACAGCGCCAAAGTGAGGATGCCGAAACAGATGAGTATGCTCCTAATACTCTATGGGCTCTGGCAGATGCCATTGGTTCAAGGATGGAGCCTGAGGAAGGAGGAAGCACCAATAACATGGCAGATCTGGAATAGCTAGTATTCACATATTGAGATCCATGATAGCATCTAAGATGGAAAAAGAGATGGTCTTCACAGTGGGAGACATAGTTGAGACAAAAAGGTTAGAATGGGAATATGTGGGAAAGAACGGCCATGGTGATGATGAGGATGATTGGTATGGGCCAATGACGGCTTAATCTCTGAAAGACGATTGAAGAGGAGACTCACATGTGATCGTGCTAGTAACCTCTCCATATGAGTCACGTCAGTGATCTGAAGATAAAGAAAACTACAATACTGCCCAAAACCCCACATATGCATACAGCACACCAATACATGAAGATCATTGAATGAAGGAATGAACAATGTTCTCATTGGACAATGATAATATGACATGAAGGAGACATGTAAAAAGAGTTCCAGAAAAAACTGTAACATGATGTGAAATTATAATTGGGATGAAGATTGTATACTGTTACTGTTGAGAAATAGTGAAAGTATGAAATAGTTAAGTGTTACAGAAAGACTTAGATCATTCTTATATTCTCATTTATATAAGTATTTTGTTTTGCATGGATGAAATAGTTTTTGTTGTTCCTTAGTATATCTTATTATTTTGTGTTTTTATGTTTTTGTGTTATGTATTCTTTAATACTCATATGATGTCTGAAATGTTCACGTCTTGTGGAAGAGTGATGATTCGGACATAATGTTACAGAGGGAAAAAAGATGCAAGTCTCTGATTAAGTTACATGCAGCCGCTTACAATTGTGATATATTCTTTAGATTTTTATCATATTGATTTGTTTATCTCATTATAACCATTTTTATTGTATAACTATTGATTATTGAATGATGAGTTCAGTCCCCATGTGATGTAACAAGAGGCAGTCCCGCTAAAAGGAGGTTTCCCTACAAAGATAGGTTTACTCCAGAGGACTGTGGAGGTACATAGTGATCTTTACTTCCTTCCTGTAATTGGGCATTAGAACAGAGAGGAAGATGTTTATCTCGATGTACCTCGTGATAAGGGCCTAGGTCTCTGATTAGAGCCACATTGGTGGTCGGAGGATTTGAAGCCTAAATCACTATATCACTATGGAATGAGATGATTGTATTACAGAGACTGACACAAAGGGTCTGAATGTAATTGCAAAAGGTGGGGCTAAGTAAGCCCCAAAGGGGGGAATATTGGAGATATTGTCCGGTATATTCATAAGAATGGCTTGTCATTATAATGTATGGGTGAATTAAGGGTAGAGAAAGATAACCTCTTCCCCAGTTGCTTATCTGCATGACCAGGCGTCACCTTCATTTATGACTAGGCAAGGAGGGCGTCACATCCTGCCATATAATTTCTTGAAACAATAATAGAAAAGAGAACCTATGTTGCGGTTACTTTAAATGGGGTTTGGAATATCACGACGGCATTATCACGATGACAATATCACGACGTCACGAAGACCATGTGACGTTGACCATGTGACGATGTGAATATAAGTCAGAGTCAAAGAGGAGTGAATTCAGTCTTCTCTGCAGATTTGACTCAGGCTTGTTGTTACTATTGGCTGTGACAAATAAAGTCTTTAACTTTCAAACTTTGGTCTTCCTGATCACCCTCTTACGAATGTCAGAGTATTGGTAAAATCCACGACACATCATACTTATCTTTTTTTATTATTTATTATTTATTCTTCCGCCGTTATTTCGGCGCGGAACTAGTCTCGCAGCGTTGCCAGCACACACGCAAAAAATACATCAAAACGTGCGCCTTGACCGGGAATCGAGTGCTACTAATTTGTTTGTACATACCATTATTACTTTCCGAAATATTCAACATTTAACAGCATTTTTGCCCCATTGAAATGAATGGGGGTGAGTGTTCAAAATGTGTCCAAAACCACTCATATTCAACCTCTTCCCATTCAGTCATACATTCAGGTAGAAACTCCATTCAAACATTAAAACGTTCAGGAAACTTGGATGAATTCACACATGATTTCACAATTTTCATAACATTCATACTTTTGACACAATTACAGTTCAGACTTAATTGATTTTTCAGCTCCTCAGACAGTTTAACATGGGTGTGTATTGCGCCGGGTTAGAGCGGGTGACGTCACGTTAGAGCGTGGAGCAGACGAAAAAAAAACCCACAATCTATTTTTAAAACTGCCATCCCGCCACAATATTAACTCCACATACGTAATCTATACATCAAAATGTAGCTACACTCGTGACGGTCACATATATGTAACTATGGAAACAAACAGACTTATACTTTTGGATTTATGAGCCTAGAAGTAACATCATTGCAGACTCCAAAGCCCGTATTTTCACGCAGTTTCAAGCTGTCACCCTCCTGCGACAGAAGGTTTCCACCACTGATCACGCCATTTTAAAACTGCCATCCCGCCCACAATATTAACTCCACATACGTAATCTATACATCAAAATGTAGCTACACTCGTGACGGTCACATATATGTAACTATGGAAACAAAGGGACTTATACTTTTGATTTATGAGCCTCGAAATGACAGGTGCCCTACCGAATCAGCTCATCAAATTACATGACAACAATGACTAAGCAGTTTTTGTCCCGCTTGTTGTGTGGACACGCACACACACACACACCCCTCGTCGCGCCAATGGCGGTGACGCCAAAGCCACGCCCCCTCGTCGCGCACACAGAAGGGGCGTGGCTATGGCGGTGATGCCGTAGCCACGCCCCCTCGCCAAACACAGAGAGACACACGTGTGTTTAGGGGGCGTTTATGCTGTGTGTGTGTGTGTGTGTTTTTGAGTATAGGCCTATGTATTTTATGTTGTGTTTTATGTTGTGCCAAAATGGTGCCAATCAAAATGGTGTCAAAATGGCGTCTGTGTTTGGCGTAATGGCGTGTGGTGGTGTAATATTTATAGACGCCAAAATGGCGCCAATCAAAATGGTGTCAATGGCGGTGACGCCATAGCCACGCCCCTCGTCGCTCATACAGAAGGGGCCACGCCCCCTCGCCAACACAGAGACACACACACACGTGTGTTTAGGGGGCGTTTATGCTGTGTGTGTGTGTGTGTGTGTGTTTTTCAGTATAGGCCCCCGCCATAGCCACGCCCCCTCGTCGTGCCAATGGCGGTGACGCCATAGCCACGCCCCTCGTCGTGCACACAGAAGGGGCGTGGCTATGGAGGTGACGCCATAGCCACGCCCCCACACACGTGTGAGAAGGGGTGTGGCGTCATTTCATATAACACACAATCTATTTTTTGTCTGTATACTGTGTGTGTGTGTGTGTGTGTTTTTGAGTACAGGCCTATGTATTTATGTTGTGTTTATGCTGTGGTGTGTGCTTTGTGTCAGTAACCTAATTGTGATTAAGATCAACGGACTAGTAAATG
>PIJE02004809.1:15000-17500 GCA_002895965.2 Coryphaenoides rupestris | reverse complement strand
CGCTGGGGCCCCTGGAGGCGGTGGTGTCGGGGGCCTCCAGCGATGGGACCCTGAGTGACGATGGCTCCTCGGTGATGCTGGACGCGGGGGGGCGGCGCCTGGGTCTGCCCCAGGAGTACCAGCACACACACACCCTGAGAGACAGCCCCCCCACCACCACCACGGACACACACACTGGTAGCACACACACACACACTCACACAGGTAGGACACACACACACTCACACACACACACAGGTAGTACACACACACACTCACACACACACACAGGTAGTACACACACACACTCACACACACACACACAGGTAGTACACACACACACTCACAGCACAACACACACACACACACTCACACACAGGTAGGACACACACACACTACACACACCACAGGTAGGTACACACACACACTCTCACACACACACAGGTAGACACACACACACTCACACAGGTAGAACACACACACACTCACACACACACACACACAGGTCACACACACACACACACACACACACACACACATACACACACACACACACACACACACAGTACACACACACACACACACACACACACACACACACACACACACACACACACACACACATACACACACACACACACACACACAGACACACACACACACATATACACACACTCACACACACACACACACAGGTAGTACACACACACACTCACACACAACACACACACACACACACACACAGGTAGTACACACACACACACACACACACAGGTAGTACACACACACACACACACACACACACAGGTAGTACACACACACACACACACACACACACACAGGTAGTACACACACACACACAGGTAGGACACACACACACACAAGGTAGGACACACACATTATTATTATTAATAATAATAATAAGAAGAAGAAGAAGAAGAAGAAGGTTATGCAGCACCTTTCTTAACAAAGTGACGAGGTTAAGAGTGTCCTCTCTACTTCCTGTTCCAGGGGAGCTCCAGCCAATGGCGAGCTGTGCCTCGGTGGCCTCTCTGGTCATCGCCGTGGAGACGGGCCTGTCAGACGAAGAGGGCTCTCCGGGCCCCTCCCCCCTGCCGGACAAGTCCTGAGCGCTGCTGTCCGGGACCGCCTCAGCTGCCGCTGGACTCCAGCACAAGTGGACTGTGTGGTGGACTAGAACCACAGTAGAATCAGGTTCCACTAGGTTCACCCTGGACCTAGAGAACCCTCATCACACCCAACCAGTTACCTAGAATACAACTTCCTGCTCCTCAACCAGCTGTGAATCTGGGTTGTAAATCTGGATTAAGATGGGACAGAACCAGGTGTGAATCTGGATTAAGATGGGACAGAACCTGGTGTGAATCTGGATTAAGATGGGACAGAACCTGGTGTGAATCTGGATTAAGATGGGACAGAACCAGGTGTGAATCTGGATTAAGATGGGACAGAACCTGGTGTGAATCTGGATTAAGATGGGACAGAACCTGGTGTGAATCTGGATTAAGATGGAGCAGAACCAGGTGTGAATCTGGATTAAGATGGGACAGAACCAGGTGTGAATCTGGGTTGTAAATCTGGATTAAGATGGGACAGAACCAGGTGTGAATCTGGGTTGTAAATCTGGATTAAGATGGGACAGAACCAGGTGTGAATTGTATTGTTGTTTAGCCTGGTGTGTTAAAACTATTTATCCAGCAGGTTTACCTTGCAGTTGAACCTGACCACACCCCCATCTCAGAAAGCTCCGAAGAGGAGGGAGAAAGAAGAGAGAGAAGAGGAAGGAGAGAGAGAAGAGAGAGAAAGAGAGAGAGGAGAAGAGAGAAAGAGAGAAGGAGAGAAGAGAGAAAGAAAGAGAGGAGAGAAGGAGATAAGGAGAAGGAGAGAGAGGAGAGAGAAAGAGAGGAGAGAAAGAGAGAGAGGAAGAGAAAAAGAGAGAGAGAGAGGAGGAAAGGAGAGAGAGAGAGGAAAGAGAGGAGGAGAGGAGAAGAAAGGAGAGAGGAGAGAGGAGAGAGAAGAAAAGAGAGAAGAAAAGAGAGAGGAGAGAGGAGAGGAGAGAGAAGAAAGGAGAGAGGAGAGAGGAGAGGAGAGGAGAGAGGAAGAGAGAAGAAAGGAGAGAGATAGAGAGAGCGAGAGAGAGAGAGAGAGAGAGAGAGAGAGAGAGAGGAGAGAAAGAGAGAAAAAGAGACAGAAGAGAGGAGAGAGAGAGAAAGAGAGAAGAGAGAGAGAGGAGAGAGAAAGAGAGTGAGAGAGAGATGAGAGAGAGAGAGAGAGAGAGAGAGAGAGAGAGAGAGAGAGGAGAAGGAGAGAGAGAGAGAGAGAAGAAAGAGAGAAGAGAGGAGAGAGAGAGGAGAGAGAACACACCTCTAAAAGTCGCCATATGGCAATGAGTGAGAGGTTGTGTGTGTGTGTGTGTGTGTGTGTGTGTGTGTGTGTGTGTGTGTGTGTGTGTGTGTGTGTGTGTGTGTGTGTGTGTGTGTGTGTGTGGTGTGTGTGTGGT
>PIJE02004809.1:7500-12500 GCA_002895965.2 Coryphaenoides rupestris | reverse complement strand
ACACGCACACACACACACACACACACACACACACCCCTTCACCTACACACACACGCACACACACACACACACACACACACACATACCCCTTCACCTACACACACACACACACACACACACACACACACACACACATACCCCTTCACCTACACACACACGCACACACACACACACACACACACACACACACACACACACACACCCCTTCACCTACACACACGCCCACCCAGCAGGCTGGCTGTGTGTGTGTGTGTTCAGAGGGACAGAGTCAGTCAGCTCTCAGACTCAGGTGGACGCAACGCTCCCTTCACTCAGTAAGTCAACATTCATCCTCTCTCCCTCTCTGCCTCTGTCTCTCTGCCTCTCTCTCTCTCTCTCTCTCTCTCTCTCTCTCAATCAGACAAAGTGAGTTTTTTTTAACATATCTTTCAATCCAAGCTGGACTGTGTGTATACAGTATGTATGTGTGTGTGTGTGTGTGTGTGTGTGTGTGTGTGTGTGTGTGTGTCCAGTATGACTGCGCAGCAGGTCAAAGGTAATCTTGTGTTAAGCAGCCGAAGTTGAATTCATAAATCTAAACAATCTAACAGCTTATTGATGGGTCTCTATCAACTACTTCAAGTGGACCACGGCGGTCTGAGGTTGAGGGTCTTAACAGACTACCTACATCACGGTGGCCGGACTGTGTGCTATGCAGCTTTAACATGTCTCCTTACCTTCATCAAACTGGAGGATTATACTTGTACTTGATTTAGTACGTTTTTTTGTACGTTTTTTTGTACGTTTTTTTGTATGCGGTATTGATGTCAGTTACTTTGGATGTCACTGTTACTTTGTGATTCAAGATTCTAGAAGTTTAATGATTACAGACACATACAGGATGTGCAGTGAAATGAAATGACAGTCTTTACAGCAAGCAGCCTTTTGCAATGAGAAATATGAGACAGAAACGCAGTAGAACATCAACAACAAGGCAAAGGTGTCACATCAAGATTACATACGACTGTGTGGGTGCATGTAGTGTGTACTACCTATGTGTGTGTGTGTGTGTGTGTGTGTGTGTGTGTGCATGGGAGGGGCAGTGGGGGGCCCTAGTGAGGTCAGAGGTCACAGTCCTGATGGCCTGCAGAAAGAAACTCTGCTTTAGTCTCTCTGTTCTAGCAGCGTGACTGTGGAGGTGCTTGCCTGACCGCAGAAGTAGGAACAGTTTGTTGTTGGGGTGGTGAGGATCCTTCATGATCCTGCAGGCTCTGGTTCCACACCTCCTGGAGTACAGGTCCTACAGGGTGGTGAGGATCCTTCATGATCCTGCAGGCTCTGGTTCCACACCTCCTGGAGTACAGGTCCTACAGGGTGGTGAGGGTCCTTCATGATCCTGCAGGCTCTGGTTCCACACCTCCCTGGAGTACAGGTTCCTACAGGGTGGTGAGGATCCTTCATGATCCTGCAGGCTCTGGTTCCACACCTCCTGGAGTACAGGTCCTACAGGGTGGGTTGAGGGCCTCATGATCCTATGGTCTGCAGGGTGGTGAGGATCCTTCATGATCCTGCAGGCTCTGGTTCCACACCTCCTGGAGTACAGGTCCTGCGGGGTGGTGAGGATCCTTCATGATCCTGCAGGCTCTGGTTCCACACCTCCTGGAGTACAGGTCCTGCGGGGTGGTGAGGATCCTTCATGATCCTGCAGGCTCTGGTTCCACACCTCCTGGAGTACAGGTCCTGCGGGGTGGTGAGGATCCTTCATGATCCTGCAGGCTCTGGTTCCACACCTCCTGGAGTACAGGTCCTGCAGGGTGGGGAGTGTAGTGCGCTCAGCCGAACACACCACCCTCTGCAGAGCCTTTTTGGTTAGGAAAGGATCTCACTTTAACTGTGGGGACGGTGTCACTGTTACTAACAAAAGTAAGAGAGATCGAGAGGCCGAAGCACCAAAACGACTTTTATTGTCACTTGAAACAAACAATACAAAAACGGGAGCCGGCAGGTTGTGGTGTAATCCGGTTTATTGTCACATTTGTAAAAACTGGCAGCGCAGGTGGTGACTAGCCAGCATGCCAGCGCTCTCCCGGGTGTGTGTTGCTGGTGGCTGACTTAACCTGTGGTGCCCTGAGTGCCCGATGCACCACGGCCTTGTAGCCCCGCCCCCCCAGAGCCTAACAGGGCCAGGTGAGGCTAATTAGGCCAGCCAGCCACCAGTCACACACGCCCACAATGACCCTTTCCCCAGCTGATGTAACAGGAAGTTATGAAGGCTCCATACTTTCACCCACAAGTCAAGGTTTAGGAGATTGTATAACTCTCACATGATGCTGGAACCTCCCTGCTGAACTCACGCCACGAATAATACAAAACCATCCACACGGCTGTTAGGATGGTGCAGAACTAAATAATCCCTTTTCCGAAAAATAATAAAGATTGTGATCTTTTAAAAATTGTTGATGGATCCATAATGAATGTTTTTTATGCAGCAGACCATGAAGGGCCACAAAGGAAGAGTGGAACTCAATGACCTCCAGACAGGAGGGACCAACGGCTCCACCAAACAGGTCTGTCTTGCTGTCTAGATCTAAAGATCTCTCCAGATGTGTCCGTCCATCCATCTCTCTCTTATTGTCCATCTGTCTGTAGACTGCAGTGGAACATCTCCAGGGAGCAACAATGAGCTTCCACAACATCCATTATAAAGTCCAGAAAATAAATCTGCCTTGGAGGAAGAGTCCTGGCAAAGACATCCTCATAGACCTCAAGTAAGACCTCCTAAATCACCCTGTAGACCTCTAGTAAGACCTCCTAAACCACCCTGTAGACCTCTAGTAAGACCTCCTAAACCACCCTGTAGACCTCTAGTAAGACCTCCTAAACCACCCTGTAGACCTCTAGTAAGACCTCCTAAACCACCCTGTAGACCTCTAGTAAGACCTCCTAAACCACCTCATAGACCTCTAGTAAGACCTCCTAAACCACCCTGTAGACCTCTAGTAAGACCTCCTAAACCACCTCATAGACCTCTAGTAAGACCTCCTAAACCACCTCATAGACCTCTAGTAAGACCTCATAAACCACCTCATAGACCTCTAGTAAGACCTCCTAAACCACCTCTAGACCTTTAACCTTCATTTTGTCAATCATTACACTGAGCTCAATAAAATACTGGAGAGACAGACAGGACGTGTGTGTGTGTGTGTGTGTGTGTGTGTGTGGTCTGTGTGTGTGTGTGTGTGTGTGTGGTCTGTGTGTGTGGTGTGTGTGTGTGTGTGTGTGTGTGTGTGGTGTCTGTGTGTGTGTGTGTGTGTGTGTGTGTGTGTGTGTTTGTGAATGTGTGTGTAATCTCAAATCAGAATCAGAATCAGAATCAGAATTGCTTTATTCTCCAAGTAGTTTTCACATACGAGGAATTTGCTGTGGTTGTTGGTGCATACAGACAACATAAGAGTAATAATAATAACAGTTAAAAAGCATTAAAAGCAAGTAGTCCAAAAACGACAAGAAGCATAAATATAAAATAAAGTAGAATATTATGAATGGTATATACAATACAGAATGATTTCTGAATGATGAGATATTTACAATACAGAATGATGAGATATTTACAATACAAAATGATTTTTTCAGAATATGGAACGGGTGTGGGCTGTGCGTTAATGTCATGTGTAGTGTCTATGGAGGCGGGATAAGAGTGTGTCAGTGGGGGTCCCGGGCCTTGTTAATGAGGCTAACTGCAGATGGGAAGAAACTGTTTTTGTGGCGAGAGGTTTTGGTCCTGATGGACCGCAGCCTCCTGCCAGAGGGAAGTGTTTCAAACAGTTTGTGTCCGGGGTGAGAGGGGTCGGCCACAATCTTTCCCGCACGCCTCCGGGTCCTGGAGGCATACAGGTCCTGGAGAGATGGCAGATTGCAGCCAATCACCCTCTCTGCGGAGCGGATGATACGTTGCATTCTGCCCTTGTCCTTGGCGGTGGCAGTAGCGTACCAGATGGTGATGGAGGAGGTGAGGATGGACTCGATGATGGGAGTGTAGAAGTGCACCATCATCGTCTTTGGCAGGTTGAACATCTTCAACTGCCGCAGGAAGAACATCCTCTGCTGGGCTTTTTTTGTGATGGAGCTGATGTTCAGCTCCCACTTGAGGTCCTGGGAGATGATGGTTCCCAGGAAGCGGCAGGACTCCACAATATCGACTGGAGAGTCTCTCAGGGTGATGGGGGTGAGTGGGGCTGGGTTCTTTCTGAAGTCTACAACTATCTCCACTGTCTTCACAGCGTTGAGCTCCAGGTTGTTCTGACTGCACCAAGTCGCCAGATGGTCGATCTCCCACCTGTAGGCGGACTCATCCTCACCAGAGATGAGTCCAATGATGGTGGTGTCATCCGCGAACTTCAGGAGCTTGACAGACTGGTGACTGGAGGAGCAGCTGTTGGTATACAGGGAGAAGAGCAGAGGGGAAAGAACACAGCCTTGGGGGGAACCGGTGCTGATGGTCCGGGAGTCAGAGATGTGTTTTCCCAGCCTCACGTGCTGCCTCCTGTCAGACAGGAAGTCTGTGATCCACCTGCAGGTAGAGTCAGGCACGCTCAGCTGGAGAAGCTTGTCATGTAGCAGAGATGGGATGATTGTGTTGAAAGCAGAGCTGAAATCCACAAGCAGGATCCTGGCATAGGTTCCTGTTGAGTCCAGGTGCTGGAGGATGAAGTGAAGGGCCAAGTTTACTGCATCGTCTACAGATCTGTTGGCTCTGTAGGCGAACTGCAGGGGGTCCAGGAGAGGGTCTGTGATGGATTTGAGGTGGGACAGCACAAGGCGCTCAAAAGACTTCATCACCACAGAGGTCAAGGCAACGGGTCTGTAATCATTAAGTCCTGTGGTCCTTGGCTTTTTGGGGACGGGGATGATGGTGGAGGACTTGAAGCAGTCGGGTACATGGCAAGTCTCCAGAGAAGTGTTAAAAATGTCTGTGAACACCGGGGACAGCTGATCAGCACAGTGCTTCAGGGTGGATGGAG
>PIJE02004809.1:0-2500 GCA_002895965.2 Coryphaenoides rupestris | reverse complement strand
AGCCTCACGCTCCTGGTCAACGGACGCCAGGTAGCCAGCTAGCACGACACAAAGCTAACCAAGTGACAGAAACCACACCGACGAGCTAACCTGATAGCATAGCAACAAGCTAACCTGATAGCATAGCAACAAGCTACCGAGAGTTGTACTGAAGTGGTTGTATTTGTAGGTGTACCACGGCCCGGGGCAGAACACCCTCAAGTACTTCTCTGACATCGGTAAGCAGCTAACCTAGCACGCTAACCTAGAACGCTAACCACTAGCACGCTCACCCTGTGGCTGTGTGGAAACTCCATTTCCCAGGATACACCTGTGAGCCCCACAACAACCCGGCCGACTTCTTCCTGGACATCATCAACGGAGACGCGATCTCCGCGAGCGCCATCAACACAGACCCAGAGGGTAGGGGGAGGGGCCTGTCTGTCTGTGTGTCTGTCACTCTTTCTGTCTGTCTGTCTGTGTGTCTGTGTGTCTGTCTGTGTGTGTGTGTGTGTGTGTGTGTGTGTGTGTGTGTGTGTGTGTGTGTGTGTGTACTGATGCTCCTCCTCCTCCTCCTCCAGAGAGTGAGCCAGGCAGCCCCTCCAGGCTGGTGGAGGAGGTGCTGGTGGAGGAGTACCGGAGCAGCAGCCTCTACAAGGACACCAAGACGGAGCTCGGTACGCACAGGAACCTGTATATATCATACACCCTCAGCCCCCCGGGTGGAGGAACCTGTATATATCATACACCCTCAGCCCCCCGGGTGGAGGAACCTGTATATATCATACACCCTCAGCCCCCCCGGGTGGAGGAACCTGTATATATCATACACCCTCAGCCCCCCGGGTGGAGGAACCTGTATATATCATACACCCTCAGCCCCCCGGGTGGAGGAACCTGTATATATCATACACCCTCAGCCCCCCGGGTGGAGGAACCTGTATATATCATACACCTTCCTCTGTCTCCAGAGAGGATAACTCAGGGGAGGTCGGCTGCCAAGGTGCCCGTGTCCAGCAGAACCATCACCTACACCACCGGGTTCCTGACCCAGTTCAGATGGGTTCTGCACAGAACCTTCAAGAACCTCCTGCTGAACCCTCAGACCTCCATAGCACAGGTACACACACACACACACACACACACACACACACACACACACACACACACACACACACACACGTGTGAGTATATCTGTGTCATTGTTAACTCTGTTTCTATGTACAGTACATACTGTAAACATTGTGTGTGTGTGTGTGTGTGTGTGTGTGTGTGTGTGTGTGTGTGTGTGTGTGTGTGTGTGTGTGTGTGTGTGTGTGTGTGTGTGTGTGTGTGTAGGTGGCGGTCACACTGTTTCTTGCTCTGATTGTGGGGGTCATTTTCTTTGACGTTAATAAGGACCCGCAGAATGGCGTGCAGAACAGGTACACTACTATATTCTACTCTACTGTATTGTATTGTATTCTACTATATTCTACTCTACTGTATTGTATTGTATTGTATTGTATTCTACTATATTCTACTCTACTGTCTTGTATTGTATTCTACTATATTCTACTCTACTGTCTTGTATTGTATTCTACTATATTCTACTCTACTGTATTGTATTGTATTCTACTATATTCTACTGTACTGTATTGTATTGTATTGTATTCTACTATATTCTACTGTACTGTATTGTATTGTATTGTATTCTACTATATTCTACTGTACTGTATTGTATTGTATTGTATTCTACTATATTCTACTGTACTGTATTGTATTGTATTGTATTCTACTATATTCTACTGTACTGTATTGTATTGTATTGTATTGTACTATATTCTACTGTACTGTATTGTATTGTATTGTATTCTACTATATTCTACTGTACTGTATTGTATTGTATTGTATTCTACTATATTCTACTGTATTGTATTGTATTGTATTGTATTATATTCTACTGTACTGTATTGTATTGTATTGTATTCTACTATATTCTACTCTACTGTATTGTATTGTATTGTATTCTACTATATTCTACTCTACTGTATTGTATTGTATTCTACTATATTCTACTCTACTGTATTGTATTGTATTCTACTATATTCTACTGTACTGTATTGTATTGTATTGTATTCTACTATATTCTACTGTACTGTATTGTATTGTATTGTATTCTACTATATTCTACTGTACTGTATTGTATTGTATTGTATTCTACTGTACTGTATTGTATTGTATTGTATTCTACTATATTCTACTGTACTGTATTGTATTGTATTCTACTATATTCTACTGTACTGTATTGTATTGTATTGTATTCTACTATATTCTACTGTACTGTATTGTATTGTATTCTACTATATTCTACTGTACTGTATTGTATTGTATTGTATTCTACTATATTCTACTGTACTGTATTGTATTGTATTGTATTCTACTATATTCTACTGTACTGTATTGTATTGTATTGTATTGTATTCTACTATATTCTACTGTACTGTATTGTATTGTATTGTATTCTACTATATTCTACTCT